>JAEIFU010001402.1:0-70213 GCA_018904235.1 Lordiphosa stackelbergi | reverse complement strand
AATAACTCTAATTTATTTCTACATTTTATTGCCATATACATAAAGAAAAAAAGTACTTACAACTTTATATAAATTATTTGTTAGTTATTATAATTAAAATAAACATAAACCATACGATATAAAAATAAACTTATAATAAAAAGTAATTAATTGGAATTATTATACTTTAAACCTAAAAAAGGGGATGTCAACGTGCTCTCACATGTTCATATCAACTGGTACTCTCTCCCATGGTGAATTCCTGTGTATTATAATTTGTGACTTTGCCGTAAATATGTTAGAAATTTGCAGATTTTCATTTTATAGTCGCTTTGTGTAAACAACTAATGGGTCCCAGCCCAAGACCAGAAGCATTATTTTATTTATTTTATTTATTTACTTCCTTATTAATTATTTATTGTTATTTACATTATATTACTCCATTAAACAATAATTTATTGATTTGAGTTTTTTAAACACTTGAAAAGTGTATTATAATTTGCCCAGAAGTTTGCAACGCATAGTAGGAACAATCTCCGACCACATTTGATCAGCATGGCACGTCTTAAGTTTGTCCGTCCGTCTGTCTGTTTCTACGCGGAACTAGTCCTTCAGTTTTGAAGCTATCGAGTTGAAACTTGGCACAGAGTCTTCTTTGTGGCTGCACGCTCCTATATGTCGGAACCGACCGGATCGGATGACTACTAGTTGCCGCTATACAAATCTTTGGTCGGAAAATATGTTTTTAGTGAGAAAAAACTGTATTGTTCTCATTATTACCGCTCTCAAATAAAAAACGGTCATGGGTAATATCGAATGGTTTTTCTGCGAAGTGGGGCGCTCACCCTCAATACAGACTATCTATAGGGTAACAAGAACTGGGTTCACTATAGTTACTTTGACTGTCCCGTTTTAACTAAAAAACGATGTATATTTTTAAATTTTTAGTGAGTAAATATGCGTAAATCTTTGGAAATTTTGTCTTTTTCGACAGATTTTGGGGTATGTCTTTGAATTCTCGGTATTTGTAAAATGTGCAGCTTTATCTTTACAGTAGAAGCAGGTGGTTGTGTTGGAATGGGATAGTGTGAGGTGGAAGTGGTGGGAATCAGGTGAAGATTTGGTGGGGATTTCGTGCTGATCTGGTGTGGATCTAGAGGGGATCTAGTGCGGATCAGCTGGTGATCTGGTGGGGATCTGATAGAGATCTGGTGGAGATTTGGCGGGGATCTATTGGGGATCTAGTGGTGATCTGGTGGTATCTGATGGAGATCTGGTGGGATCTGGTTTAAATCTAGTGGGGATCTGGTGAGGATCAGGTGGGGAACTTGGCGAGATGTGGTGGGATCTGGTGGGGATCTGTTGGAGATCTGGTGAAGATCTGGTGGGATCTGAAGAGGATCAGGGATCTGGGAGAGATCTGGTGGATCTGGTGAGGATCTGGGGTGGGTCAGGTGGGGATCTGTTTAGGTCTGGTAGGGATTTGGTGGGGGATCACCAGAGTGGCTGCATTGAGGTCAAGTTTGCATTTTGTGCTATAAACTATAATGTTATCTGTTAGACAGTGATTTAACAATGACTTAACAGCGACTTCATAGTGGCTTAATAGTGACTTAACAGTGACTTAACAGTGACTTAATAGTGACTTAACAGTGACTTTACAGTAACTTAATAGTGACCTATTATTTTTAAAATTATATAACATTTATTTATACAGAATCCAAAAGGTGTATTTTTGCCATTACTTAAGTCGGTTGTAAGAACGTAAAGAGCTTGCTCGTACCGTGCGTCCCATGACACATATTATAATATTCAAGAAGTAAGCATTATATTTTGATTTTTATTTACTCCTCGAAAAATAGGTTTCATTTTTTGAGTCTTATTTATTAGGGTAAAGTCACCGGTTGTGTACACGCTCCGGTTGTGGACACCCCAGTCTATTTTTTGACAGGTAACAGATGCAGCCAAACTGAGTAATGTCAAACTTATAGTTTGATCGTACACATAATCTGAGCCAATACCGTAAAAAAAAATCGTGAAAATTTTTCAGAGTTTATATTTTTTTCAATTTTCGCATTGCGTTAAATCTAGGCAAAACATTAAAATAGGTGAGTATTACACTTTGTGATTTAGTGCATTAAGTGTACTTTGTGATGTGATATCAAGTTTCGGTGAAATGTTTGTGTCGTGTAAATTTGCTGAACAAAATCAAAATACTACCATTTCCAAGAATGGACACACCTTTGCACCGGTTGTGATCACCCTCGTTTTTTGTGTTTAAAGCCGTGTGTTTGGCCATAAACTGTCAAATATCGTTGCTTATGTTAGTGTAATATATTTGAACAGCATTTTTGTGAATTTTAGTGCGTTTTTAGCTATGTCAACACCAAAAAAATCGTCCGATTCAACAAAAATGGGCTGGTCGATGCCATTAAGCAATGCCTCATCGATAAGAAGGCCGTCAAAGCAACAGCCAAGGTATATGGAATTCCTCGAACCACTTTGATCCGGTAATGGAGAAAGTCAGAGCTGTAGAAGTCGCCACAGAAGCTGATCTTGATGAAGACAATCAGCGTCATATTATCAGCTTCCGCCGATCCCAATATTGGGATCGAAAAAATCAAAAAATCAGCTGAGCACGCAGCCACGAGTGATTCTGTGTCGCACCAGAAGAAGATTCCCAGAATCGTGACCGGCCAGGAAAACGACAGGCAACACCACCAGCCAAGCCGTCGGCCAAACGCGATGCCAAGAAAGGCGTCTTCGTCATCGAAAGATGACGAAGATATCGACTTCCGTTTGATTTATTTGGCGCTCTTGCAAAAACTGACCGCCGCCAAGTCGATCTATTGCGATGTTTGCGATCGTCCTGTGCATTTAAAGTGCGCTGGCATGACGGCCAGCTATTTCACATGCAAAAATTGCATTTCGGAATAATTTTTTCATTTTCCACTGAAGGCCATCATTTTTTGTTTTTTGTTCCACTCAGGGCTTCAAAATAAATAAACGTTCTTTTTCATCAATTCATCGCCATTTTACTTCATATTTTAACATTTCTAGCGATTTTACAAGGGTGTCCACAACCGGGTGACCAAAAATCATCACTTCATATGCATGACTGCAATTTTTTTCCATTTGTCTAGAACAGTGTACGGCAAAACACACATGCTTATTTTGCCTTTGCATGTGTGCGTTCAGACACGCGAGAGCGCTCTCAGTTAGCACATGTTTGTTATTGCAAAAGAGAGCAGTGTACGCTCTTATAGTGTCTGTGTATTGACGCCGCAGCTACAGAGGATGGACGTCGCTACTTGTATACACAGAAAGTTGAACGGTGCCGGATACTGGTCTAGAACAATAGGTTACTTCAGAGAAAAGTTAGCTAGAGTCTCTAGTTTTACAATGATGTTCATATCACTGCATAATGTTGACTTGGAAAAAAGGTGTTAGTGAAAAACGCAAGTGAGTCCACAACCGGGACTCTCCCCTACACAAAAATAAAAATTATTGCTTGTGCTTTGTTATTAAAAACAAAAAATAAAACTCAATTATCCTCCGTTCCCTTACACATCTTGTTACTATTTATGAAAGCGAAGAACTTTGGAAAAAACTGAACAATTGAATGGTTTTACATTTTGCATACATTTTCATATTTTCATTTCATTTTCAATTGCAGCAACAACCAAAAGAGAAATGAAGTAAAACGCCCCCGCCGCGCCCCAAATTTTAACACATTTTTATTTCATTTCATTTACTCAATTGAGAGACATGCGGCCTAGGAATTTCTGAATTAAATGGAATTAATTAACTTATAACTATATTGAGATTTCCATTATTTCATTAATAGTCCCCATCATCTTCTTCGGAAAGAAATTCTTCTTCCTTTAGATATATTTCATCGTCGCTGAATAGTTCCGATTTTAAATGCTTCTTCTTCATCTCCGCTAAACGGTCAATACATAGAAGTTGATGGGTGGCCAATTCAACGACGGTTTGATTGGTATTGCGTTTGTGTGTGGGTTTCGGTATCTCTTCTATCTTCGGTGCCGCATAATTCGGTGCTGGGCGTTCATGTTCCACCAAGGCAGCTGGTAGTTCTTCAAAGACTTGCGTTTCCAGGCGACTGAGCAAGGTGGTGCGATAGAATAGGGTACGCAAACGTTGTCGAAACAATTGTACGGCTGGCAAAGTTTCATCGTAGCTAAATGCGGTTTTAATTTTTTGTTTATTATCGCCATGTCCAGATAATATGCAGATGGCTCGAAAACCCATCATGGTGGACCAGTTTGGAGGCAGGAGAATGTTTGGATTGTGCTGTTCAGAGCTGCGTGTTAACTGCATTAACATTTTGTTATAGCAATGCCGCAAGTCTCTGGGCAAGGCGACAGTCTGAATGGGTTTGAAGTCAATCGGCACGGGTTGTCGGTAGCTCAAGGCTTGGGTCACCAGCATAAGATTTATATTATCGATGGGGAGCACTTGGAGTGATGGGGGTTCGTCGGTCAATTTCAAATTATAGCCGTATTTAAAATACTGGTGCACTTGCAAGTCGATTCCTTTGAGAAACGCCAGGTTGGTCACCTCCAGCCGCTTACGCTTTCTAGGTGGTCGAGGTGGCTTCTTTTTGGTCTCTTTGCATTCGGGCGTCTCCAGGGACTCGGGATTCTCTTGCCATTCCTGCAATCGTTGAGCCCAATTTTCGGGATTAAGCGAATCCTTGTTCATTCTGCGACGAGGAAAATCTTGGACCGTGGCCTTGGGATGCCGCTCGAGAAAACGTTTGATGGTCAAGAAGCGTGTACGACAACTGGTTCTTGTATGATTGCCCAGGAAGGCGGCACATTTTACCCACTGGGCCGGACCATGTTCCGTAACGAAATCCATTAATTTCGTATCATCCAAATCGGACCAGGGATCAGTTTTGTTGCGCTGGGCGAGAACATTGTGATAGCGTGTGCGCAATTGGGTTAGCGAGCGATTTGGAAAGAGCGTGCGTGGAAAACAATGGAATTTCCCATTATACTCCTCCACAGCGGCAAATAGCATCATGTCCTCCTTGGTGCTAAATGGTTCTAAATGAAGCGAAAAGGGAAGAAATTTTGTGAGCTATGCTGAATTGAACTGGCCCTATTCAAAGAACCTTACCATGACTTATACTCGGATGCAGTACATAGGTGTATCGTCCTATAATGGAGGACTTAACCCTGCCCGGAAAGTGTTCCATCACTTCTTTCCAGTCAATTTGGCCATTAACTGTATTATTCTGTACCACCAACTTCAATCTCTCATTCTCTTCGTCGGTCCATTTCACAATTCCAGGTGGTTCCATTTGCACTCGCAGTGTGGTATGGATACGGATGAAACATTGATAATCTGAACGCCTGTCCAAGCTTGCGGCAATCTTTTCCCAGTTCTGCATTTGATTGGCTTTGGCCGCCACCATTAGAGCCTGATCCTCTTCCGCAGTCCATTCATCGCGTCTAACCCGGGGATCCAGGTAGACCAGCCACATGGCCTCACAGCTGTGAGGTGAATGTCTATAGTCCATATCCAAAGTGCTAATCTGATTCCAATCAATACTAAATTTTCTGTCGACAGTAGCTAACAAACTGGCCATGGATTTGATATGCTGATCGATGGGCTTCTGCTTCTGACTAGTACCGGGCTTCCTCGGCGCCTTTAAAGCCATATAATCCAGCAGCTGCCAATAAAGAACGACTGAGTTATTGTGGGCCAACTCAATTCTAACAAAGAACTCACCTGCTGCTTGACACCCATGACCAAGTTTTTCTTGTCCAGCAACGTCCACACATGCTTGGAGCGCATGTCGAAATCCGTGGGAAACATTTCGCTTGTGCAGCGTCGCTCATAATCCTCATTATTTGGACAGCTGCGCCCCACACTATCGCGAAAATACAAATTACCCTTGAAGCGAAAAGTTCCTCCACGCAGGACGGCTCCAGACCAACCAAACTTCTCACTGTTGACATGGCGTGGATTGAGGCGTCGTATTAGTATCTCCTCGTTTCGGGCATAGCGAGCCCGCACACACTTTAGCAGCGCTTGAATTCTGATCCGTACCTGCTCCAG
Organism: Lordiphosa stackelbergi; assembly: GCA_018904235.1. Taxonomy (NCBI): domain Eukaryota; kingdom Metazoa; phylum Arthropoda; class Insecta; order Diptera; family Drosophilidae; genus Lordiphosa; species Lordiphosa stackelbergi. Next base: position 64,144 of record JAEIFU010001402.1, on the reverse strand, counting down.
ACGCCACTGAAGCTCTTGGTTAAGCACCAAGGCATTGGCATCGCTTGGTTCTGACCTAGTTTGGATTATGGAGCTGATCTCATGTAGCAGCTGTTGCTGACTCAGCTCTAGCATTTCCACATCGCACATCGTAAAGGGTAACAGCGAAACATTCACTCAATCGTTGTGCAGACGGATTAATATTAACGCTCATGAAAACCAAAACAAACTTGGACTTCAGAAACAACAGTGTGACCCAATTGTGAAAAACGCCCAGCGCAGCAGTGTGCCCGTATAGCCCTTATTTGGTATTTAATGAGGCCTTAACAGCTGGTTGTATGGCTCTTAATACAAGGGGTACTCTTGCAAATGATTTGAGTACTGTTATCTTTACAGGATTTCAGTTGGAAGGTACATTTGAAACCTTTAAGCCTCTCAGCTCAACCGTGAAACCCTAGGCGCCCTAGGAGAGACTAGCCAATCATTAGATATTGTTCTGGAGGGAGGAACGGGATCGAACCCCTGCCTTATATCCAGAAAGACGGCAGACCAATATTGGAGGTTCTCAATATGGTTTGTGAGTCGATGGACCTGTTGCGAGATCCGAGAGCCTATTCCACCGAGCTAACTGCCAACAGTCTTCCAAGAAATATTCTTTGCAATATTTTGGAGAAAGTTGGCAATACACAGAGAAAAATATCACGTTCTAAAATCGTAACCAAATGGTCATGACATGAACAGTAGTCATGAAATGCGAAAAAGTGTTAATGAATATATAAATATTTTAGCTTTTTCATGTTTTCAGTGCTTATTAACATTTATTTATATCATAGGACCAGAGTGCATTGGAAAAAATATAGACAATGTGAAAAATACTTAAAAACAATAAAATTTAAAGAAAAAAACAAGTAAGATCGTTGCAGTCGAGTAGCCCGACTTCAATATACCCTGTACAATTGACAAACACACACACACATACACAAACGCGCAAATAAACACTCCTCTAGTGATTTCTGCAGGTATTTTAGTGCAAACGATTTTTTTTTTTGCCAGTATCTACCGGCAAACCACATTTTTGTTAGGTCGAAAAGTCACAAGCTAAAAAATCTAATACCAGAGATAGCCAAGTCCGTCCATATACCTGTAAAAGTACAGATCTCTGACATGGTAAGAGATAGAGGTTTGACTTGTATGGGACAAATACTTCTTGTAGATGCAGGCAGATAAATTTTTATGTCACAGGTTGCCACGCCCCCTTCCGCCCCCGAAATTCAGAAAAAACCTCATATCTCTCACAGTTTTGCAGATAGATGGTTTGTTCCTTCTAGAGAGGAGTTATACGGAAAACAAAAAATTTTGATGGATAGCAACGTAGTTCAACGTTGATGGGCAGCACTGGACTCACTTTATGACTTCTTTATCACTTTGTGTGGCTGCTATATTAAATTTATCAGATAAATGCAAGCTTTGGGGGATACTGAGTATGTTATAGTCCGGCTTCACCGACTTTCTAACTCGTTTTTTGGGAAAATGTACCTTGGCCAAACTCAATTCGTCTGTTCCTATACCCCTTCTCTCGTGCCATGCCCTGGTTTAGGGACTTTTCAGCCCTGGGGTTTGATCATTTTTCGTTCACTAGAAAAGTCACTTCTCTCAGTACTTACTGTATCATGGGGAAACGGAAACTTTTTCAAGGTAAATCAATAAATCAACATCCACAGTAAATGGCATTTGGACTGTGGATACGCATGAACTGGAAATGTTCTCTTAATAAAAATATTCTGCTTTCTAGGCTAAGATATATGGAAAATCCCAAACTGCATACCATCCCAAGGTTAAGTTCATAAATTAATTTGTTTTTTTTTTCTCCGCAGTCTGAATGATAAACATTATAAATTGAATAAGAAACTGCAAAATAAAACAAAAAGGATTTGGCAATTGCAAATATTCGAAATATGAACAATCTGATTATTTCATAACAAACAAGAACTTATTTATGTACATAGGTGTTCCCAACGAACCAGGTGCAAAAAAAAAACAGCAAATTCGAGTGTTTGCTCAACTTAAATAAGTGCCAAATTAGAGACCTTCTTTTCAGTATAAATACCCCAACTCCATTTGGAGAAAATACAGCAGTTCCGAAGAAGTGCAGAAGATACATCAAAATGCGTTGCAAATTTGTCATAAGCTTTGGCATTCTGGCCGTCTTCGTGGCGTTAGCAATGGCTCAAGATCCGGCAGCTACTCCGGCACCGGATACAGCAGCTACGACCGCAGCACCGGAAGACACCACCGCCGCTGCAGCCGGTGAGGCGACAACAACAGCCGCAGCAGCAACGGATGCTCCAACAGGAACGGGCACTGGTACAGGAGGTACTCGTCGTGTCCGTCGGTTTTTTAGAAGGCGAACCTACGGTGGTAGGGGTAGCGGAACTGGAGCTCGTAGAGCTAGACGTAGGCGCGTAGCAGGCGCGAACAGGAGACGTGTACGACGTGCGCCGATAGAAGGTCCGATAGTCCTAACTGCTGGATAAAAATACACTTTGAAGCAATAATGAACCATGAAGAAGATAAAATAAAAATTGTGAAACTGCATTCTTAAACATTGTTTTAGCGACATTCAAATAGATCATCCTCTGTTGATATAGTCTCTGCTCCGTGGAGCTTGGAAATGTCTTCCCGCACCTCGTCGTCCCATCTTAGTGGTGGTCGTCCCATCTTACCCCTTTTTCCAATGCTTTTCGCATTACATTTATAGACCACTTTTGCTGCAGCAAATCTATTCGGATAACATATCCTATCCAGCGCAGTCACTGTGGTTTTATGCGACTAGACTAGTGTCCCCATAGAACTCATACAGTTGATGCGAAATTCCTCGTCAACCTTCAAAAGGCCCATAAATCGCCAATCGCCGCCTCATCCTCTGATGGTATTGACCATGCTTCTCCGCCGGATGATATGCGACTTGAATAGCTCTATTTTCGTTCTTCGAGAGAGGTCTCTGCTCTTGAACTCTCCACAAAGCCCGTAGTTGCATCAGTTTGCAAGAGTAATTCTTCTTCTTGATGTCGATCACAACATGATCAATCTGATTTCGCGTTCGTTGATCAGTGGATGGATGTCGCGATGTTAAAATCTGGTGATCCTGCCCGCAGCAAAATCTATTAGCCTGTCTCCATTACCGGAGGTTGTTTCATGAAGGCTAAATCGGCCGGCTGGCGAGCCAAGGAGTCTTTGATTTGAGCGTTAAAATCGCCTAGCACGATCTTACGATTTCGGTTCTTTTCAAAATTTGAATTTAATATTGCTATAAATTAAATATTTTTCAAAGGTTGAACATTTATTGGAATTTCGGTCAAATGACCACCACGGCTGACTTTGCAATGTTTACGGTCGAGCTCACCGGACGACTATTAACTATTTAACTATTAGATTTTTTGTTAAATGTTTTTTTTTTGTTCAAATTTGGCACAGTTTGAGTCGAGGACTCACCACTTTGGAAATATGTTTTTAGTAATTCCCAACTTTCTTCAAGCAAATAGCGACCCATTTCGTAAATGTCAAAGGTATTTCTAAATATAAGTCGCTTTTCAAATGACATTTCAAGTTTTTAAAGTCAAATTATTAATAGTTCTAATTCCAAACACTAGATGGACCACCCTGTAGTGGTCAACGCATTGGATAATCCGCCTATTCGTTTAGTTTTCTCATTTCTACACGCGGCGTGAAGCTTTTGTGCAGTTTTTTAAGTTTTATAATTTCTACTGCGAAAGACCGTGGCCGGATTGTGTCCGTCTGTTGCCCAGCGGTTAGTGTGCTGGACTGCTGGGCGGGAGGTCGGGGTTTGATCCAGCCTCTGAACATCTAATAATAAAAGTTTTTTTCTTTCTTTAGAAAATTAGCTTTTACACATACGGTCACCTTCACCAGCTATTGGCGCCAGCTGTAAAATAATCTAGCCATGATTATTCGGCGTTAAACTGTTGGTCTCTTTCTCTTGTGCGAAAAATTTAAAGCACACATGCCAAGAAATTGCGAGAAGGCTTGGCTTGGCCCCGTTGTAGGTGCTGTTATAGCCAAATTTACATTTACTGCGAAAGACTGCAGGTACAGAGTTATAGTCGGGCTTGACCGACTTTCTCACTTGATATTTGATGATCTATTTGAATGTCGCTTAAACAATGTTTTAGAATGCAGTTTCACAATTTTTATTTTATCTTCTTCATGGTTCATTATTGCTTCAAAGTGTATTTTTATCCAGCAGTTAGGACTATCGGACCTTCTATCGGCGCACGTCGTACACGTCTCCTGTTCGCGCCTGCTACGCGCCTACGTCTAGCTCTACGAGCTCCAGTTCCGCTACCCCTACCACCGTAGGTTCGCCTTCTAAAAAACCGACGGACACGACGAGTACCTCCTGTACCAGTGCCCGTTCCTGTTGGAGCATCCGTTGCTGCTGCGGCTGTTGTTGTCGCCTCACCGGCTGCAGCGGCGGTGGTGTCTTCCGGTGCTGCGGTCGTAGCTGCTGGATCCGGTGCCGGAGTTGGTTCTTGAGCCATAGTTAACGCAACTAAGACGGCCAGAATGCCAAAGCTTATGACAAATTTGCAACGCATTTTGATGTATCTTCTGCACTTCTTCGGAACTGCTGTATTTTCTCCAAATGGAGTTGGGGTATTTATACTGAAAAGAAGGTCTCTAATTTGGCACTTATTTAAGTTGAGCAAACACTCGAATTTGCTGTTTTTTTTTTGCACCTGGTTCGTTGGGAACACCTATGTACATAAATAAGTTCTTGTTTGTTATGAAATAATCAGATTGTTCATATTTCGAATATTTGCGATTGCCAAATCCTTTTTGTTTTATTTTGCAGTTTCTTATTCAATTTATACTGTTTATCATTCAGACTGCGGAGATAAAAAAAAACAAATTAATTTATGAACTTAACCTTGGGATGGTATGCAGTTTGGGATTTTCCATATATCTTAGCCTAGAAAGCAGAATATTTTTATTAAGAGAACATTTCCAGTTCATGCGTATCCACAGTCCAAATACACATTTCTATTGGAGTTGAGAACGTAAGTTGAAGTCGGCTCTAACCGACTTCAATATACCCGTTACCTATTAGAAGAAATGTTTAATAGCGTTCCTGTGTTCCCGAGTGGGAACATCCGAAAAGTAAGCAATATTTTTTAACTCGGCTATTTTGTATCCGATCTTAATAAAAATTTCAGGGATTATCGTTATAGCGAATACAAAATTTTTTTAAATTTAAACTCAAACCTGATACAGAAACCTCTTCCAACCAAATTCCAACCGAATTCCAATTCTTAGGTGCCACAGAAATTTCTATTGGTTGGTTTCAAACCTCCCGTGTTTGGTTATGTGATTTAGCAAAGCTCTTTTCACACTAGCGCCCTGTGTCGATAGAGGCGCCATCTACTTGAAAGGCAGCGGATTAAGGGCTGCAAGTTATACCTCATGTTTGGCGCCAACAAATTTTAAAATTTTGCATTTAAATTCAATTTTTATATGACTTAAATATAAATTATGATTTAAAAAATGCATCATAAAACATATAATACAATCAAAACATTTCAGTTAAACATCAAATTAACCCATAACTAAGAAAGGGGAAATTTTTTGTCAAGAGATTCAGCTCAGATTTTCTAATAAGAAAATGAAATCTCTCGAAGTTCTGTGGCACCGACGATTGTTTCGAGAGATTTACAAACCAACCGTCGGCAAAATTTTTAGAGATTTCTGTGGCACCCCCGAATATCTTAAAAAATGTGGGTGTTATGCAACATTTTTATACCCGTTACTCGTGGAGTACAAAGGGTATACTAAAGTCGTGCAAATGTATGTTACAGGCAGAAGGAATCATTTCCGACCTTATAAAGTATATATATTCTTGATCAGCATCAACAGCCGAGTCGATATAGACTTGTCCGTCTGTCCGTCCGTCCGTCTGTCTGTATGAACACCTAGATCTCAGAGATGGTAAGAGATAGAGGTTTGACATGTATGGGACAAATGCTTCTTTTATCTGCACGCAGATCAAGTTTGTTTCAAATTTTGGCCACGCCCCCTCCCGCCCCCGCAATTTAGAAAAAATTTTATATCTCCTACAGTTTTAAAGATAGACGATTCGTACCTTCCAGAGATAGTTAGTAATCAGCAAAATGAATCGATTTGCCGAAATAATGATAAAGATCGGATGAACGGTTCTCAAGTTATGAGCAAAAAAGTGAACCAAGCCTTACGCTCTCGTTTATTGTGGGTGCGTGGGTGGTGAGCGTGGCAAAAATGTAAAACAAACTTGATCTGCGTGCAAACTGATCAAGAAGTGCCAGAAGTACTTTCAGTATGCGCAGGAAAGAGTCTCGCGCCTTTCCGGCGCAAAAAAAAAAAACAAAACTATAATTTATTTCATATTTATTGCTAGTTATATTTATTCTTAGTATTTAATTTTTTCCCCAAGAAGTGCCCCATTTTATCATTTTTAAATACTACAAATAATTACAAAAAATGCCAAAGTAACATTAAATTTTGAATTACATATAAAAAGGTTTTTTATTCTGGAACATTATGGGAATGAAACAAGTAAAAGTCTCGCAAACACTATTATTTGCGATTCTTTGCCGATATTGTTTGCCATACTTTTTTGATATTTATACGGTATCACAGCAAATATTTTATTCGACTCGCTGGATATATCACAAAACGCTCGCAAACACTATTATTTGCGAGTCGTTGGCGATATCTTTTGCGATACTTTTTTGATATTTTTACGGCCTCAAAACTGAGATTCTTTTTGATTATATTTTAAATCAAAAACGTATCACGGTAAATATTGTATACGACTTGCTAGAAATATTACAAAAGTATCGCAAAACGCTCGCTAACCTATTTCTTGCGACTGTCGTATACGAGACTTCCACTGCCACAAACTGAACGACATATGAATCATATTTCTATCTTTTCCTGATCCGTTTGCGAGAGTTTTGTCGGGTTAAGTGTCGCAATTCACTCATTTGCGATATCGTTTGCGAGCGTTTGGTCCGCTGGGAACTGACTGATACGCCTTAGCTGTCTACAAACAAACACAGTGCTAAAAAATCTTTACACAAAAAATCTTTATAAATCAATTAAAGACTACAATGCAAATTAAACACTAACAATTTCCAAGTTTTCTGTAATCAATTTTGAAATTAAATTAAGGAAAATTCACTTTACCCAGCAAACATTTTTTATCGCAGAAGATAAGAATGCGATTCTTCCAGTAGGTGTCGCTTCACTCTGGCGATATCGCATTATTATCGCATACTCATCTCCCTTCGGGAAGAAATGTGTCACTTTGCGGCACTTCTTGAAGGAGAGAAAGCGTTTCTTCTGGGAGATACGAAAAAGTCTCTTCTCAGGGATAAGAAAGCGATTCACACAAAACAAGTAAGAGTGTTGCGGTCGAGTGCCCCGACAGCAAAATACCCTGTTCCAAGTAATGTGGTTCCTATAGCTTTGAACTCCTTTTATTTTAAAACTTATTTGAATAATTAGGGAGGCGCACTTGCATATCTTCGGTGTTTTTGCTCGGATCTTGTAGTGGTATACAGAATAGAATATATATTCAATCATTAGGTTCAATCTTAAAAATTTTAGCTCTGACAGTTTTTCGCGGTTAGAAGGAGATGGAGGAGGAATTTGCCAAATCTGAAGCAAACTTGATTTGGGTACGATATACACCTACATACATGCAAAATTTGTGGCTTTACCTCTTATAGTCTCTGAGATCAACGCGTTCATACAGAGAGAGAGACAGTTTTTCGCTGCTAAAAGATTGAGGAGGTGGAATTTTCCAAATCTGAAACCAACTCGATGTGGGTACAGTATACACCTTCAAACATGCAAAAATTGGTGGTTCCACCTCTTATAGTCTGTGAGATCCACGCGTTTATACAGATAGAAAGACAGTTTTTCGCTGATAGAAGATGGAGGAGGAGGAATTTTCTTTTTTACATGCCAAAAATTGTGGCTCTATCTGTTACAGTCTCTGAGATCGACGCGTTCATACAGACAGACAGACGGACATGGCTTAATCGACTCGGCTGTTGATGCTGATAAAGAATATATATACTTTATGGGGTCGGAGGTGCTTCCTTCTGGCTGTTACATACATTTGCACAACTTCATGATCCCCTTTTTCTCATTTTTAATGAGAATAGGGTATAAAAATAAATATTTGTGCGCGCTGCGCTCTCTGCTTGCCTGTTCCGATGAACAACGAATTAAACAAACTTATACTTAATTACATGAAAAACTTTTACTTACTCTGAGGAGATTCGAACTCGGTTCCCTTGGACTGAAATCACGATGGGACTGACGTTTTAGACTACTACGCCACGCTGTGCGTCTAAGACGAGGCAACTACAGGGTTACTTGTATTGAATCTATTTGAAAGCATTCACCCCTAAATGAATGCTTGTAATTCTCAAGTTCTTATTTATCACTCTGCCCATATATATAGGGCAATAGAAATTGATGCCACATATCGCCAATTTATCCCTTTTATGATAAAAATGCGAAACCTTGTGTGTTTTGTTTTTGTAAATCGCCAAACTATCATCAAACTCTCATCTCAAACTATCGCCAAACTCACTTTTTGACGAGGGAGATAAGAAACCCGACAAAATGTTTCCAGGGTATGTCAGTGTCGGCAAAACACACATGCTTATTTTGCCTTTGCATGTGTGCGTTCAGACACGCGAGAGCGCTCTCAGTTAGCACATGTTTGTTATTGCAAAAGAGAGCAGTGTACGCTAGTGTGCTATAGTTTTTCGTTTCGGCAATTATATTGCCTTTTTCAGGGAGTCTGTATATTTTAAAATGAAGAATGTTTTGCATTTATTTAAAGCAGTGTCCGGCAAAACACACGTGCTTATTTTGCCTTTGCATGTGTGCGTTCAGACACGCGAGAGCGCTCTCAGTTAGCACATGTTTGTTATTGCAAAAGAGAGCAGTGTACGCTCGTATAGTGTCTTTGTATCGACGCCGCTGCTACAGAGGATGGACGTCGGAAAATTGAAAGTCGGAACTGCTATGTACATCTATAATAAAAGAGTCGTAATTTGAATAATACTTTTATTTACAGGCATTGATTTTCAAAACGAAAAACTTTTTCGTTTTGGTGTTGCGAGAACATGAATCAATTACATTTTTGAAAAGTTGCCGAGGAAGTGAGATTAAAAACATGCCTGATTATTTTTTTAAAATTACTAGCTAAATGCACTCCATCTGATCGATTCAGTCTTCTACTTAACATGGAGACCAATTTGCATAGTCCCCACAAATGTGGTGGTAAGCGTTACATTGACTGTCAATCGTAACTTTAGAATTTTCTTTCCCCAACATATGTATGAAATGGGCGTGTGGGCCTTAAGTGGCAGCTGAATGCACACCTATTTAAACAAGGCGCCAAATAACGAATAGTTCGTTTTTCGATATACATATACTATCGAATGGAAAACGACTAGGCGATACTTTTGTTCGATAGTTCGGTTAGGGTAACCAAATGCAATTTTGCTAAAATTAGGGTGACCTCAATGGGCATTTGGCACTGTGTTATAAACATTAACTTATCTTTATCTGCAAGGACACGTATATTTGCCATCGCCTCTATATGGACGTACCCCCGCCCACAAAACCTCCACGGGGAGTAAAGTATGGAAAGGATGAGGTAAACAGTTATATATCCCCCTCCGCCTCCCTGAGTTTTTTGTTAATTATAATACAACAACAATAGAAGGGATGTCAAAGGCCAGAACTTGTCATTTGATCTGTTTAAAAAAGTTAACTCTATTCGTTGAGGGGGGAAGAGGGACTGGTGCTGGCGCTGTTGATGACGACATCACAGCTGTTGTTGTTGTTGTGTTGTAGTTTCACTTTCACGCCCTCTTTCCAACGACAAAATTGTTTAACATCCGCATCTTCCCCACAGTCCGCAGGCTGTGGCTTTCTGGTCAACGTCATCAAATCCCTGGGCTTCAGCGAGACCACCGAGGAACGACAAAAGGAGAAGCTGAAGATTGAACAGGAATTCAAGCGCTCAGATTTGCGTCTCAATGAGCTGGTCTCACGCCATGACCAGCAGCTGACCCAAGTACTCCCGCTCTTCAGTCAGGTTTCCAGCGAGGTAACTGCCAGTCGAGAGCGCATCCATGCTGTTAAAGAGAATTTGGGTGCCTGCAAAAGATTGCTGCAGTGTCGGAGGGATGAGCTTAAGAAAATGTGGACAGATGCAGTGCAGCACAAGTATGTGCTGGAGATGCTGGAGCAAATGTGAGTTGAATTCTTTCAAGCCAAGAAGAGACAGTTAAAATGGGAAACTTCTTTTAGCCAGGAGCTGCGTAAAGTGCCCCAACGTGTGGTCAGCTACACAGCCAAGCGTCAGTATTTGCATGCCAGCAAAGCGCTGACCGATGCCCTCAGTACGCTAAATGGACCCCTGCAGGGTGTCGAAGGCTTGGCTGATTTACGCACCGACCTTCAAACCCGTCGCCAGCAGCTCTATCAGCGCCTGCACGAAGAGCTGGTCGTTCAGGTGTACAAGAATTCGGCCACGGAGGCTCTGTCCGCCTTCCAGCGCAGCAACTCAAGCCGCCTGAATTCGAGCTTTACCCGCGGCATAGGAGCACGCCGCTCCACCGATCGCATTGAGGCAAATGCCCGGGTACGCAAGGCTCTGGCCGAAATGGCCCAGGGATTTGATCTGGAGCAGGCAGAGGTGATCGAGGATGCCGATCTTATTGATCCCGAACTGAGCATGAGCTACTTTATTGCCATCATTGTGGAATGCTTTGGCATGCTGCACAAAGTGCCCGATTCGTTGGAGACGCTGCGCGTACAAATCCAAACAGAGCTGCTGAATGTGGTGCGTCAAACCACACATCAATTATCCGGAACTGGGACTGGGGACTCAAATCCTCTGCTGCTGCTGCTGGAGATCATATTTAAGCAGTTCAAGGCCATTGCCAAAACCCATTCGCTGCTGTTGAAGAACTATTTGGCTGTGGGTCAGAAATATGCCGTGGTGGGGCCTCAGCCCTACGATCTGACAGATTTTTGGGCGCAGGCACAGTCAGTGGTAGGTGTTGGTGGATAACAAATTAACCGAAATGTTTATGATTTCTACATATTTGTTACAGTTGCAATTGCTTCTCACGGACTATTTGGACATTCAAAACGCAGCGTCTGATGAAAGCAATTCCCCGGGCTTTGCTGAGCCAACCAGCAATATCAATTCCTACTTCCTAAGACGCAAAGTGCCCAGGTATGTATCAAACTTGTTCAAAATCATAGTTTATTCAACACTTTCTCTTATTTTAGCACCAAGCGTGCCATGTTCAAGTTCGACAAGTCCTCACACATAGCCAATGAGCCCTTTAAGGAACACCGTCGCAACGCCTCGGATACCTCGGTGGATGATAATTTGGCCGCCCAACTGGGTGGTAGTGGCAAGGGCTCCACCAGTGGCCTTTTACCTCATGAAAAGAAGCAGCGGGAAAAGCTATTAATCTGCACCCCAGATCAAAGTGTTATAACCAAAGTTTATTTACCACTGATGGGTTATATACAAGAGATTGAGAACTTTATGAAATGCAAGCCAGGGTAAGTGTTGTACGATATGTGTCCGTATTTGTTTAATTTGATATATTCACATCTAACAGAATCACGAAAAATAGCAAACATGATTGCACATCATGCCTGTTCACTAGCACAATCTAACAAAAATAGTCGATTTTTTGTCATCGATTTGTGCTGGTGAACATGCTCATAGTCTTATCGACCAAAGAAATTTTGGGTACGGAATATAATTCCATATATTTCGCAGTTGGTAGTGATTTTGGATCCAAAGAGGGGCCGAGAACGTAGTTAAAGGTTGTTTCGGTAACTTTATTCAACTTATTATCGCAGAAAGCGATCGTTTTCTGACACAGGCAATTAACTATGCATTCACAAGCATTTTAATATCGATAAGTTTTGAAATTTAGAAAAAAAAACATATTTTCTTTTCTTTAGTTGAGCCCAAAGCATTAACAGCTCATTTTTGTCCGAGAACAAAACATTTGGCCAAGTTTTCTCTTTTTAAGTTGGCTTAGAGCTCTTAAATCGTTTGAAAAAACAAAAAAGGAAAGGGAGTTTAAATGGTGGAAACTTGCAATATTTCAATAACGCGTCGATGGAATTTTTATACCCTTGCAAAGGGTATTATAAAGTTTGCCCAGAAGTTTGCAACGCATAGAAATATTTATTTCCGACCCTATAAACTATATATATTCTTGATCAGGGTGACGAGCTGAATCGATTGAGCTTTGTCCGCCCGTCTGTCTGTCCGTCTGTCTGCCTGTTTCTACGCAAACTAGTCTCTCAGTTTTAAAGCTATCGAGCTGAAACTTTGCTCAGAGTCTTAACGTCTCCCACTTCAGCGATTATTAATATTATACGCTTTCAAATAGATTTGGAAGTTTTGGTCAAAATCGGATGACTATATCTTATAGCTGTCATAGGAACTATCGGTCGAAAAGTGGGTTTTATTTAGAAAAATTGTTTGTTTTTATGCTGGCGTTCTTAAACTCTGATGTATTAAAACATTTGCAAGGGTATAAAAACTTCGGCAAAGACGAAGTTAGCTTGGCCTTCTCGTTTTGGCTAATTTGCTTGGTTTGGTCCAATGGGTGAAAATCGACTCCCATTTTGTCGAGCAGTGTTATAACTTGTGGAAAAGTATATAGATCGCCGAAAACCTACCTATGTATATATGGTGGCTGTATAATTTTTGTCCTTACTGTATTATTCGTTCGGTCCGGCCATTCTTTTCGAACCTAAAGCTCGTGGCGTGCTGGATTGTCCCATTTGCACAAAAAACACATGATCCTATTGCAAAAACTTTAAGGTCTGCGCCAATTTTCCAGTTATGTTCCTTGTAGTTGATCTAATCATGCAATATGACCACTGATTCATGCGCTTGCGGTATCGAAGGCTTAATGTTTCCCTGGTGCAACAATACCGCTTTTAGATTAAACTTGCTTTAAACAAACGCCACTCGACTCATCCTCATCAAACAAACCACACACATCATTGCAATTACAAATAATATTTTATTTTCAAGTAATACTTCGCATTGCGCTTTTGCCGATATAGTATATTATTTTGACATCATCCTTTAACAAATTCCATTCTTGCAAACGTGGTGATAAAATTTCCGATTGTGCTTTTGAAAGACCTACACTCCTGCCCAAAATTATGCGACACCCCGAAAATTTTAGTTTCGACCCTCTTAGAAGAATGGGAAAGCATAATACAATAAAATCAAGTATGCAGAATGAAAGCTTAATGAATTCTGCTTAAAATCTGATATTCTTATCTCTGATTGCATCTCGCGTTTTCTAAATTTTCCGTGTGTCGTATAATTTTGGGCAGTAGTATAGATCTCTTATTAGATCGTTAAGTCCACTTTGGCCGAAGGGATTTCGCAATTCAGCGTGTTCTTGATAGTAGATAGTAGGTTCAGTTTAGTCATGCTGTTCAGTTACCTAAGAGTCTGTGCTGAACTGTAACAGCTTTTCGATAAATTCGAAAACTGTGCTCACAAACCATTGTGGCCGTCTGTGGCCCAGTGGTTAGTGTGCTGGACTGCTGGGCGGGAGGTCGTGGGTTCGATCCCGCCTCTGAACATCTAATAATAAAAGTTTTTTTCTTTCTTTAGAAACTAGCTTTTACACATACGGTCACCTTCACCAGCTTAGTGGCGCCAGCTGTGAAGTAACTAGCCATGAAAAGCAATTTCTCAAACTTTGCCGTTCGGATCCGGCGTTAAACTGTAGGTCCCTTTCTCTTGTGCGAAAAATTTAAAGCACACACGCCAAGAGATTGAGAGAAGCTTGGCTTGGCCCCGTTGAGGAGCTGTATAGCCAGTTTTACCTTACCTTTACCTCACAAACGGGGGAGCAAAACGGACCAAAGACAAAGACCAAATTGCTCGTTTTTTAAATAAATGCTAATAAATTCTACAATTTCCAAGAGATTTCGATGTATGAACACTATTTGAAATTTGTATACGGGTGATTCCATGAAAAATCGCCCACTGGGATTTTGAATGAATCGAATTAATTTTTTTCGTATTACTTGTTGTAAAATAGTATATACGTATTTTCAGCATTTTTTCCGAAATTCGCGTAATTCGCGGGAAAAACGATTTGAAAATTTCTGCATTAAGCTGTAAATGGGAAATCCTATAGTTCCAGAGTTATGACCTTTTTCATTTATTCAACTTCACTTTTCAGTAACGATATCAGATTTAGTATGTTTTAATTTTAAGAGGGTAATATTTTGTGGTTGAATATAGTTAAGATTTTGTACCCATTGTAAGTTTAGCAGTTGGAAAACCGCGATTTTAAAAATTCAGCCGTATTATAGTGACTTGTGTGAATTTAAATAAATGAAAAAATGCCATATCTCTGAAACTATTGGATTTCCCATTTACAGCTTAATGCAGTAAATTCCTGGATACAAGACCAAATTTTGAGAAAAAAATGAAGAAAAAAAAACGTCCCTTTCGCGGCAATTAATTTTTGTTTACTTATTTTCGCGATTTGGAAACCAAAATAAATTTTTATAATTTTTAAGTGTGAACAAATTGAAAGTTTGGGTTCAGATGGTAATTTACAGATTTTTAAAATAATTTTATTACCAATGGCTTTGGATAGCAAGCAATTGAAATTAATTAAATATTTTAAATATGTAAATTTTCATATCGTTTTTTCCCGCGAATTACGCGAATTTCGGCAAAATGCTGAAAATACGTATATACTATTTTACAACAAGGAATACGAAAAAAATTAATTCGATACATTTAAAATCCCAGTGGGCGATTTTTCATGGAATCACCCATACATTAGGTTACATCATCCAAACGAGAAAGAAGTTAAAAAAAAAATTTTTCTTGATGAAAACGGTGTAATTTACTGTGTTTTTCAAATTTTCGATAAAAATTAGCAGCTATACCTCAAATTTGACAATAAAATGATGTATGAACGATTGAAAGATAATTAAAGACATTAGCTCTAATTTATTGTGCTCAACTTATTCATAAGTTATTTCATAATTGAGATATTTGAAATTAAGTGAGAGGTCCTTTTTCAAAAATGCGAAAAACGGTGATTTGGGATTATCTCTAAATCTGTTCTAAGCTCTAATCTAAGTTTAAGCTCCATTTTCGGATTCAGCGCGTGATTTTACATAAGGAGTGACATCAAATTGTAGAGGATGAAAAATCGTGTTAACTTGTATTATCATTAAGGTCGTTAAAGCACACTTATGTGATCAGGCCTGATGAGGTATTAGATGTAAGCTACTAAACCGAATCGAAACCCTGGATTAGTTAGCTAAGAATGAAATGTTATGAAACTAGCCGATTAAAACAGGGCTGAAAGCCCGATTCGCGGAATCGAACTAAAATTTTCCAATGGTTCATGTGCGAAATTTAAAGGTTCGAAGTTTATATTTTGGCTCAAACGTTCGTTTGGAAAACCAATTAATTTGTCAACTATACAAAATAATAAATAAAATATAATAAAAAGCCTCGTTGACTTGTGTCGATGATAATCTAGAAAATCGAAAGACTATAATAATAAAATGTATCGCTTTAACTTTTGAAAGACATTGGAGAGCGTGAACTTTTCAGAGATACCTTTCTAAATCGTCCTCTTCTAAAAGTCATTATTATAGATTAAGTCATATTTAAGCTTTTTAAAATATGAAAAAATATTGCTTTTTAGTAGAATTTAGTAAACTTAAATCAAGCTTTTAAACACTTAACATTTATGTAGTGGGTGCCGTAGTAATGACATAATTGTAAACTATTAAAGCAATCCTATTCCCAAAACTTTCTGCTTACATATATATCAGAGTCGTCCGGTACATACGTATCTTCTGTGTATACAATACTGCTCTGCGGCAGCGACGTTGACACACGGACAGTGTACAAGCTTATTCTGCTCTCTTTGCAACAACAAAATAGTGCTAAATGAGCGTGGCTACACACACACACGCAACGCCAAAATGAGCATGTATGTTTTGGCGGCCTCTGATGCATTTGTACACCAATGATTAACTAGATTAGCGATAAGTCGCTCTCCCACTTAGGTCAGACCGGTTCGTTGCAATGCCATATATTCCCTGTTAACCCTATTAATCCCGACAGGGTCAATTCTAAACCATTGTGTAGGCAGATTAAACTTAAGTGGAGCTAGGATGTGTAGCTCAGATGTCTCCGAGAGATTGAGTAGATAGGTTCAGATGTTGTACAGTTTCCTCCTCTGCCTTATTCAGGGCTGCTTAACTATCCCGTGTATGTAAATCCTTTTCCTCCTTTGGCAGCTTCCTGGATGGCTTCCACCTCTGATTGGTACACTCTACAATGACCAGTAAGGCGGGACGATAAGTTTAGGTCTAGGTTAGGTATAGAGAGTGAAAAATCCCATTTTCAGCATATTTTCATATTTTTTAATGATTAACAAACTTCTTTATCGATTTTCCAGCCAACCCTGCAGTCTGCATGACTTTGTGGATAACTATATTAAGGACACATTCCTCTCAAAGGGCCACAATCGCAATTTGCAGCTTACCATTGAATCTTTGTCAAAGAATCAGGATGCCTGGCGTACCATCATTACGCCCGAGGAGATGAAATCCCTTAACTTGAGTCGACCTCTGCTGCAATCTACTGTCATGGTGGATCGGCGACTGGTAGAGACCAGAAATTTAATACAAGACTTGCCCTGCTATTCTGAGGAACTACTCAAGATGGTGTGTGCGCTGCTCAAGGCCTACAGAGAAATATGCCAGACGGCCTATAGAGGAATTGTGCAGCCCGATTCGGAGGATAAACGAATCTACAGTGTGGCCTGGCTGAAAGACGAGGATATAAGTCGATTTCTGAAGTGAGAGCTGATTATTTTTTAATTCTTGAAAACAAAAAGTTGTAACATTTCGTTACCAATTTCAGAACGCTTCCCAATTGGACAGATCTGAAGATATCCAGCCAACGAGCCCGGCACAGTCGTAAGCTGCAACGCGGCAGTTTCGAGCCCTCGGAGGAGGAGAGTCCCCAGCAGGTGCAGCAACGCAATGTTCGCGAAGCGGAAATGCTAACCAGCAATTTAGGCGAGGGAGGCATTACCCAACAGGAGATACTGGGGGACATTAGTGTGCTCAAGGAGTTGGCCATTCTGCAGGAGAGCATGGAATGGTTCTCCGGTCGTGTTTCGGAATTTGCCAATGAGCTGAGACGTCCGCTGGTGAACGGCCTAAACGCCGTATCTGCGGAGTGCACTGCCAATATTGCCATCAAAGATGGCACGATTAAGGTGATGACCAATCTGGCCCTAGAGTTCGATGAGCTGGCCAACACATGTCTACTGGTGCTGCACTTGGAGGTGCGCGTGCAATGCTTTCACTATTTGCGTTCCAAGTCGAGCGTGCGTACGAATAGCTATGTGGGCTCCAAGGATGACATTTTGGAACCAGATCGTCAAGTTCAAGTGTTGACCAAGCGACTGTCCGAGATGGACGAGGCTTTCAGTGCCACTCTACATCCGCGCAAGACAAGGGTAAGCTAAGGGCGAATGAGTTATATTTGATTATCCTTTATAATACCTTTTGCAGTACGTTTTCGAGGGTCTGGCCCATTTGGCCTCACGCATACTCATACAGGCCTCCAATTACCTAGAACATATTGATCAAATCACTGTGCAGCGCATGTGTCGGAATTCCATTGCCCTGCAGCAGACATTGAGTAATATAACCGCATCCAGGGAAGTGGCCCTGGATCAGGCCAAGCATTTCTATGAACTGCTTTGCATGGAACCAGATGTAAGTCCCTGAAAATGTAACCTTGCTCTATACTCAACTAATACTGTCTCTGGGGTGGGTCATAGGAAATACTCAATGCCTTGCTAGAGCGCGGCACACAATTCTCAGAAATGCAGTTGCTAAATGCATTACAATTGTCCTGCAAGGCCTGCGGCATCACCGATGCCAATCTACTGGCTTCCTATCAGCAAAAGCTTTCGGATATACTGGGCACTAAGCCCTCCAAGGGTGTTGTTGTCTAATAGTTAGAAGCAAATCACACACATCAATAATCATAAGTGCAAAGTCGATGGCTAGCGTTAAGCTCAACAATGGATTATGTATGTTTTGAACATGTTTGGCGAGCACTTGGTGTTGCGATATGTTTATATATATAGATATATAAAATATATGTTCCATAACAATATTGAAATGGCCTATACAAAATAAATTTAAAATTATAAACACCTGGTTAAGCCCATCTTAATTACTAATCGGTGCGTTTTTTGAATAAAACATTTTCTTTTTTTTTTGGCAAAAGACACCTTTTCCATCCCAGTGGCAGACGCAAACAGTGTGAGAGACACCATAGAACAGTGATCAAAAATTGTCCTGGGAGGAAGGCCTCACCTCACATTGTATTCCTAAACGCAGCACCAATATGGGCACGAGCAACAGGAACTCGGTACGACCTCTATATGCTCTGCGTGTGAGCTGTGCATTCCGAACAGCCTACCATGATGCAACATTGGTGATAGCTGGCAACATCTTACTAGACCTCGCAGCCCAGGAATCTACAGAGATCAGTAGACGATCGACGGCGGGCCCGTTGGTAGCCTCCCAACGAATAGAGGCAAAAGCACCAACGGACACTGGACCTTTAACCTAATGCCAGACTTTAGGTTATGGCTGGACAGAAGACATGGTCATGTTGACTACTACTTAACGCAAGTCCTGACAGAACATGGGTGCTTTAGATTCTATGTACATCGATTTAAGCACGAATACAGCCCTTTATGTATAGGGGCCATGGAAGACGCTGAACATGTTTTTTTTTGTCTTACCGCAGTACAAGAATGTACATAATAAGCTCAACATTAGGGTGGGGAGGACACCAGCCGCTTGCAACTCCAACATCTGCACCTCACTGAACGGCAACGCAATTCACTTCGTTCAAGGAAAGAATCCAAGAAGAGCTTTGGGCATTCCCCGCAGAGAAGTAATACCTAACGGTGGTACTGCCGAGAATGAGGAGGGGGTGGAATGTTTAGCGGGTGCGATATCTCAAGTCCCACACTTCAGACGTCGATTTAGGCGCAGAGGAGGCTTTTAAAGCTTTGAACCACCCTCAATAGGAAAAAAAAACACCTTATGTGTTTAATTGCCCACCTCATCCTACACATCTTACTCCTCTCCATCTTTGGACACTAGCTAAATCATTACCAAGACTAGACCTTGAACACACGAACTACAGGGTGGTCCATCTAGTGTTTGGAATTTGAGCTATGCATAATTTGATTTCAAAAACGTCAAATGTCAGTCGGAAAGCGACTAATATTTAGTAAAAACTTTGACATTTACGAAATGGGTAGCTATTCGCTTGAACAAAGTTGGGAAATATTAAAAACATATTTCCGAAATGGTGAGTCCTCGACTCAAACTGTGCGAAATTTGAAAAAAAATTTAAGGTAATTGTTTACTAAAAGGTAGCTTTCTCCAAAAATTCTAGAACTATTTTTCCTCGATGGACCGCGAATTATAATGAATTTACATGCAGAAAAAAATTGGCGGCCGACCATGGTTCTCTTGTACTTTCTGATTGTTTTAAATTTAACAAATACTTATTTATTTATGTACATAGGTGTTCATCTTAGCTAGCCAGATGCTAAACAAAAGAAAAAATAAATTCGAGTGTTTGTCCAACTTGAACAAGTACCAAATTAGAGGCCCCATTTTGGTATAAATACCGCAACTCGATTTGGAGAAGGTACATCAGTTGCAAAGAACTTCAGAAGATACATCAAAATGTGTTGCAAGTTTGCCATAAGCTTTGGCATTCTGGCCGTCTTCGTGGCGTTAGCAATGGCTCAAACTCCACCAGATCCGGCAGCTACTCCGGCACCAGCGGCGGCTACAACCGCAGCGCCAGCGTCCACCACCGCCGCTGCCACCGATACCACTACAGTTGCTACAACAACAGCAGAAGCAACCACTGCACGTCGCCGGGTTAGACGTATCCGTCGGTTTAGAATTCGTAGAACTTACGGTGGTGGTAGCAGTAGCGGAACTGGTACACGGAGAAATCGTGGTGGTCGACGAGTCAGACGTAGGCGCGGCTTGACCAGCAGATTACGTCGGGGACGTGTTGTGCAAACTGCTTAGCCCGAAATTTGTTATCCAAAGACAAGAAAAATAAATTGAGAAATGGCATTCTAATTAATCGAAGCGTTTAATTTGTGTTGAATTTAGCATGCTGTGAACTATCACAGGTATTGAAAAGGTATCCTAATCCAGAGTTCGGAATTGCTCTTTGCTCACAGCTCTCGTGGGCCAGCTCTCGCTCTCAGCTCACTACACTCGGCTCCTGGCTCTGAGCTAAGAGCCACATCTCGTGAGCCGGGAGCTATCATTCGGCTCTCGGCTCGTGAGCTCCAGCTCTCTGTTCTACGCCGGGAGCCACAGACTGTGTGGTTCGAGAGGTATTCTAACCCATTTACCGTGACTGTCTGACTGAAATAATACCAAAGAGGATTAAAAATAGTAAATAATGAAGAACGTTAACACCAATCAGGTGAAAAATCCTGGAAGGATCAACGCATGACCGCAATTTGAAGCTAACGGGTCTCCATGGTAATAAGACCATGAATTTGACAATACTGAACCGCGATAAACACCATGGAAGACCAATGCTAAAGAATATGGTCAAGATCATAAGAATCGTTTAAAGAGTAAGTTCGTTACGTACGTTGCAATTTAAACATCTAAATAAATCACAAGCCCAATGAGTTTTTAAGTTGTTTTACCATTAGAGTGTTATTATTAGTCAAGTAACAAGTTGGTATAGGCAGGGAACCCCTTTGCGTAGTGTAAATCTATTGAATTGGCATTCGAAAATCCATTTGTTTAAGCATTTGTGCTGATAATGGTGCTATGGGTGGTCACTGGGAAAGTTCCTTAACATTTTCATAAAGGTAAATATGTGGGCTGTTTTTTACACCTTTTTTTTGCTTGCGTTCGCACAACTTTCACACATCCACATAGTCTTCACATGGTCTCACCTTCCTCTTTCTCACTCTCTCGCTTTTCCGCGTCTTCTTCCCCACCTTCTTCTTCTTCTCCACCTCCACCTCCTCCTCCTCCTGCACTTGAAGGTTCCGGTTTTCTTTCTTCTTTTCGATTTTCCGCTTCTTCTTCTTTTCTTCGACTTCATCCTCCTCCGACTCCGACTCTGACTGCCTTAAAAAATCTAAAAAAAAATTAGGCCCCTTCTGCTGCTGTTGCCGTTTCTTCTCGGACTGCGCTTCCAAACTATTTATATTTATAATAGTGCATGTGGCATTGTGTATCTCTGCAAGAGCGCCTGGGAAAAGATGGGATTTAGTTGTATTATATATATATTATTTATTAAATTCAAAGCAAAATATTAAATAAATCTTACTTTTCAAATGAGAAAACATCACTTGTATTGATTCAATGGATTCTACAGCCTTCTTCAGTGATTCCAAAAGTGCTAGTGCTGGTGGTAGTGTTTCCGGTGCTGGTGGTGGTGATGGTGTTTCTGGTGGTTGTGGTTGTGTTTCTGGTGGTGGTGTTTCCGGTGCTGGTGGTGGTGATGGTGTTTCTGGTGGTTGTGGTTGTGTTTCTGGTGGTGGTGTTTCCGGTGCTGGTGGTGGTGATGGTGTTTCCGGTGCTGGTGGTGGTGGTGTTTCTGGTGGTTGTGTTGGTGTTGGTTGTGGTTGTGGTTGTGTGTGTGTGCTGGCCGATGCAGCTGCATAATTTGGCAGTGCAGCTTGTGCTTTGCTGTCTTCTGATGCTTACTCAAATTAGAATTATTATGAAAATTAACTAGCATAAAAGCAATTTTTCAAAACTTTCGTTCGTGGCGTCTGTAGGTCTTCTTTTGTGCATTCAAAATTTGGAGAGGGGTGGGGGAGGAGCTTAAAGCCATTTTACTGTGAATTACTATGTGCTGCGTCATATGCGACGGATAATTGCAAGTATAATCGCATATTGTACATTTAATTTTCCCCATTCTGAAGTTAGCGCGGTGGCAATTTAAATTTAGATGCTAGTGGTGTGCAAGCCTGTGTAGGGCATTCGATACTTTTTTTTAAGGGACTCCAATTCCCACATAATTTTTTCTTGTGATAAGGAAGGGTAGCGGTTATTTATATGAATATGAATTCATATGAATTCATTATTACTATTCCATTATACTATTACTATGAATGCGAATTGTCTTAGTTTTTCTTTTCAATTTACTTTTATTTTTTGGCTAATAGGTACTATTGATAAATAAAAATAAACAAAAAAGGAGTCGAGGGTCCGTCGCAGCTCAAGCTCCATTTGGGCCAATTATCAACCAATTTGATTTGATTCCAATTTGAAACTTCATGCCAGAAACAAACTGTTTTTGAATGGAATTCGACCACCTCTAATTTTTGACCACCTCGTTACAATTCGACCACCTCTAATTTTTGACCACCTCGTTACAATACCAAATATAATACCAAAGAGGATTAAAAATAGTAAAAAACGAGAAAGGCAAAGCTAACTTCGTCTGTACCGAAGTTTTGATACACTTGAAATAGCTTGTCTCAACGGTTAGAGACTTCGACCAAACTTCGCAGATCAGCTTAAAAACATTACAATTTACCCATGACCGTGTTTGAGAGCAGTAATATTGAGAACAAAACAGTTTTTCTTACTAAAACCCATTTTCCGAACGAACATTTGTATGGCAGCTACAAGAAGTAGTCATCCGATACGGTCGGTTCCGACATATTAGCAGCGTGCAGTAAAAAGAAGACGCTGTGCAAAGATAGCTCCAAAACTGAGGGACTAGTTCGCGTAGAAACAGACAGACGGACGGACAAAGCTTAATCGACTCAGCTCGTCATGCTGATCAAGAATATATATACTTTATGTGGTCGGAGAAAAAATTCTCTGCCTCGCGAATGAAAATCCTCCACAAATAAAGCAAAACTTTCTTGGATCATTTTTGCAGTGAAATGTACCCTTTGAGCAACTTATGTTGAAGTTTGTAAAATTTTTGATAAAAAAGAGTGGGCGTCGTAGAACACCCGATACGAACGAAGCTCTTTACGATGGATAGTCACTGTTTTAGTCACTGATTTAGTCACTGTTTATTCACTGATTTAGTCAGTGTTTGGTCACTGTTTTAGTCACTGTTTTGGTCACTGTTTTAGTCACTGTTTTGGTCACTGTTTTAGTCTCTGTTTTTTGCATGCAAAACAACAATTAATTATACTCTCAAGAAGAGGTTTTTTTTTTTTATTAGTTATAGTATAAATGTAGAGAGTGGAAAGCTATTAACAATAAATAGGAGAAGGGGAAGAGAGGAAGGACCGCCGCAAAGCATTACTTCGCGGGGCGGATAGCGGTCTAGTTATCCGCTCAAACCGATATGGCTGCCCGCCGAGTCTTCTCTCTGCGCCGCAGGTCCTTTATAATGGCTGCCGCCATGTTGGCTATTGACTGCCACCCACTCAGGCTGGACAACATGCACTGCACAATGTTGTCGGCTGTCAGCTGCATGCTCAGTGCGTGTGAAACTCTTGTGCGCTCGTTCCTGTATAGTGGACAACTACAGAAGGCGTGATCCACGTCCTCTTGAGTTTCGCCACCACAGTGATCACAGTAGGGGTCCTCCTCGTGCTTGAAGCGGTGCAGGTACGCCTTGAAGCATCCGTGTCCCGTCAACATTTGGGAAAGGTAAAAGTCAACCTGGCCGTGCTTTCTATTCAGCCAGGAATCCAAGTGTGGTATCAGCCGGTAAGTCCACCTACCGCTTATACCGCGATCCCATCTGCTCTGCCATTGTGAAACTGTTAAGTCACGCTGTGTCCGGCTTCCAGTGCGTCCGCTCCGTCTTTCCGCTGCTAGCAGGTCGATGGGGACTGTTCCAGCAACAACTAGAGCAGCCTCCTCCGATACGGTGCAGAAACAGCAGGTGATTCTGAGCGCGCAGAGTCTGTATATCGACTTGCATTGGCGGCTATAGGACGCTATGTTCATAGCAGGTGCCCAAATCGTCGCCCCATATACGATAATGGAGATGACCACGCTCGCTATGAGCTGCCTGCTACGCTGTTTTAGCCCTCGGGTGTTTGCCATCATCCTTGTTACAGCCAGTGGCGGATCTAGGAATTGGCTAAGGGGGGTAAGGGAACTCAAGATTGTTCGGATCTTATTGTGCTTTTCAGATAGGTAGTGGTGATATGGTTTTTTGTGATTTGAATGATTAATAAGGAAAGAAGATATAGGTGGTTAAACAGAAAAAAAAAAATTAGCAACAATATAATATTAAAAAATAAAAACAAAAAATAAGAGTAGTAGAAAAAAAAAAAGAAAGGAAAAAAGAAAGTTTTAAAAATTTAGTTTTGAGAGAAAGAAAAAGAAAAAAAATATTCTAGTAATCAAGAGTTTTAGAAAAAGATGCAAATACATATTTAGATTGTTTCTAAAAGGCAAACATCAAATAAACGATGAACGTTGGAATATGGTTTGCAATATTACGACTGATCGTTGAAAATCCTGTGGAATATTTGAATTAATTTTGATTAACT
The DNA here is from genome assembly GCA_018904235.1 of Lordiphosa stackelbergi. Lineage (NCBI taxonomy): Eukaryota > Metazoa > Arthropoda > Insecta > Diptera > Drosophilidae > Lordiphosa > Lordiphosa stackelbergi. The sequence continues at coordinate 39,446 of JAEIFU010001402.1, read as the reverse complement.
GCTTTCTATACGTGACAACAGTTTGCGCAAAGATTCATTCAAAAACATGAATGCGTGTACACACTCGCTGAGTTGCTGCTTTACATAATTCAAATATTAGAAAAGTTTAAGAAGCGAGACATAATCAAAGGCCGCACATCTCATGGGTGCGATTGAAAAAACGGAGTTTCTGATCTCTTTGCATGTTTTTACTGCCGTCAATGCTGCAATTCTGACACTCAGTAGGACTCTTCAGACTCCTGAACTTCAGAGATCATCAGCCTGTCACGTCACCAATGTGATTGAATTGTTACTTGAAACAAGAAAAAATTAATTATCTTTCGATAAAATTTTTGAAAATTATCAAGAAAGTTGCAGACGAAATGTCGTTTCAGTTGAAAATTCCAACAATTTTGGAAAAAATGTCATCGATGGACCGCGAATTATAAAGAATTAATATAGAACAAAGTCGATGCAGTAATTTATGGCTTGCTTTTTAATGAAGTTTTTAAATTTGCAGGTTTTGTACTAAAAATATGTGAATTCTTTTCGTCAAATGTCAAAAAATAAGAAAAAATTACAACTAAACCACAAAACTTAAATGCAATTGCATTTCCAAATTCAAATTAATGTACAAATATGGTCTAAGTGATGTGTATGACGTTTTGTTTATTTGAAATTATGTTATACTTAAGGGTAAAATTTTAAAATATGCCCTACATATCCTGCAAAGTTTTTCAATGATTATTGTTTGAGCAGTTTGTTGATACTCACTTATAAATTCTTTTTCACGCGCGATTTAAAAAAAAAATTGCCTGCGGCGCATTTTTTTTCTCTAATTTTACTTCCAAACTAGGGATTAAAATTGAAATGAATTTCGGTTTCGCTCAAGGCATATATATTGGCCGAAACCTTTTTATACTCTGGTACTCCAAAGGTACACAGAGTAATTAAGTTTGTATGTAACACGGAGAACGAATCATTTCCGACCCTGTAAAATTTATACATTCTTGATCAGCATCAACAGCCGAGTCGATTAAAATACAAATCAAATACGAATACGATCCAAATTAGCATTATGTATCGATTTGCCGAAGAAATGATAGAGACCGGATGAACGGTTCTCAAGTAATGAGCAAAATAAACTAGTGAACCAGTGAAAATGTTATGTATTTAGTCTGTGTTTACGGAAACCGCTTGTGAAATCTGGACTTGAATAATTATTCGAAATATTGCTCTTTTTTGGGGTCGAAATGTGGCAATTCGCACTTCTCATTTCGACAGAGCCTTTCTACTTTTGTTAATTCTGGTTGATATTTTCACCACATAAAACAGTCATCGAAAATAATTTTATAAATCAAGCTTTTTTACTATCACTCAGTCTGCTTCAGCGTTTTCAACATTTTTAGGTGGTAGAAGGCAGTTGTGCTCAATCTAAGATTAGAATATTTCGATTTCGCTTTATGATAAAAATGGAGACGCAGGTAATTTACATACTATGTGTTTCATTTTATTTTCAACAAAAAATTGTTTGAAATGAAGGAGAAATTCAATATTTTGGCTGAAATTATTAAAACAATTCAAATCAAAAAAAGTTATCAAAGTCACTTACCACATCAGCTTTATGAACCTGGAAATGATAATGCAGCTAAACTCTAGAGGTAGGACAAACATTCAAAAAAAACCAAAATATTAAAAAACAAGTAATTTGTTGCATATCGACTTTTTTGTATCAAATGATCCGGTGACGCACTATGATGTTCACCGCACAAAATCTTATTTATAATATCCTAGGACTAAGTTCTACCTTATCTGAAAAGCACAATAAGATCCGAACAATCTTGAGTTCCCTTAGCCCCCCCCCCTTAGCCAATTCCTAGATCCGCCACTGGCTGTAACAAGGATGATGGCAAACACCCGAGGGCCAAAACAAAAGGGGGGAGGCGGCCGCAAGGGGGGGGGGTTCTCTCCATTTTTTTTTATGGGGGGACCATTTGGGGGCCCCAAAAAAAAAAGGGTTCTATAGCCGCCAATGCAAGTCGATATACAGACTCTGCGCGCTCAGAATCACCGTTTTTTTTTCTCCCCCGTGGGGGGGGGGGGCTTTTGTTTTTTTTTGAAAACCCCCCATCAACCTCGAAAAGGGGAAAGACGGAGCGGACGCACTGGAAGCCGGACACAGCGTGACTTAACAGTTTCACAATGGCAGAGCAGATGGGATCGCGGTATAAGCGGTAGGTGGACTTACCGGCTGATACCACACTTGGATTTTGGAAAAGAAAAAACGGGCAGGTTGACTTTTAACTTTCCCAAATGTTGACGGGACACGGATGCTTTCAAGGCGTACCTGCACCGCTTCAACGGGGGACCCCTACTGTGATACTGTGGTGGCGAAACTCAAGAGGACGTGGATCACGCCTTCTGTAGTTGTCCACTATACAGGAACGAGCGCACAAGAGTTTCACACGCACTGAGCATGCAGCTGACAGCCGACAACATTGTGCAGTGCATGTTGTCCAGCCTGAGTGGGTGGCAGTCAATAGCCAACATGGCGGCAGCCATTATAAAGGACCTGCGGCGCAGAGAGAAGACTCGGCGGGCAGCCATATCGGTTTGAGCGGATAACTAGACCGCCATCCGCCCCTCGAAGTAATGCTTTGCGGCGGTCCTTCCTCTCTTCCCCTTCTCCTATTTATTGTTAATAGCTTTCCACTCTCTACATTTATACTATAACTAATAAAAAAAAAAAAAACCTCTTCTTGAGAGTATAATTAATTGTTGTTTTGCATGCAAAAAACAGCGACTAAAACAGTGACCAAAACAGTGACTAAAACAGTGACCAAAACAGTGACTAAAACAGTGACCAAACACTGACTAAATCAGTGAATAAACAGTGACTAAATCAGTGACTAAAACAGTGACTATCCATCGTAAAGAGCTTCGTTCGTATCGGGTGTTCTACGACGCCCACTCTTTTTTATCAAAAATTTTACGAACTTCAACATAAGTTGCTCAAAGGGTACATTTCACTGCAAAAATGATCCAAGAAAGTTTTGCTTTATTTGTGGAGGATTTTCATTCGCGAGGCAGAGAATTTTTTCTCCGACCACATAAAGTATATATATTCTTGATCAGCATGACGAGCTGAGTCGATTAAGCTTTGTCCGTCCGTCTGTCCGTCTGTCTGTTTCTACGCGAACTAGTCCCTCAGTTTTGGAGCTATCGAGCTGAAACTTTGCACAGCGTCTTCTTTTTACTGCACGCTGCTAATATGTCGGAATCGACCGGATCGGATGACTACTTCTTGTAGCTGCCATACAAATGTTCGTTCGGAAAATGGTTTTTAGTAAGAAAAACTGTTTTGTTCTCAATATTACTGCTCTCAAACGCGGTCATGGGTAAATGTAATGTTTTTAAGCTGATCTGCGAAGTTTGGTCGAAGTCTCTAACCGTTGAGACAAGCTATTTCAAGTGTATCAAAACTTCGGTACAGACGAAGTTAGCTTTGCCTTTCTCGTTTTTTACTATTTTTAATCCTCTTTGGTATTATATTTGGTATTGTAACGAGGTGGTCAAAAATTAGAGGTGGTCGAATTGTAACGAGGTGGTCAAAAATTAGAGGTGGTCGAATTCCATTCAAAAAACAGTTTGTTTCTGGCATGAAGTTTCAAATTGGAATCAAATCAAATTGGTTGATAATTGGCCCAAATGGAGCTTGAGCTGCGACGGACCCTCGACTCCTTTTTTGTTTATTTTTATTTATCAATAGTACCTATTAGCCAAAAAATAAAAGTAAATTGAAAAGAAAAACTAAGACAATTCGCATTCATAGTAATAGTATAATGGAATAGTAATAATGAATTCATATGAATTCATATTCATATAAATAACCGCTACCCTTCCTTATCACAAGAAAAATTATGTGGGAATTGGAGTCCCTTAAAAAAAGTATCGAATGCCCTACACAGGCTTGCACACCACTAGCATCTAAATTTAAATTGCCACCGCGTAACTTCAGAATGGGGAAAATTAAATGTACAATATGCGATTATACTTGCAATTATCCGTCGCTATGACGCAGCACATAGATGTTCAACCACAGTGCTTTAAGAAATTATGAATGCACAACATGCAATGTTCATTTTCATAATAATTCTAATTTGAGTAAGCATCAGAAGACAGCAAAGCACAAGCTGCACTGCCAAATTGCAGCTGCATCGGCCAGCACACAACCACCAGAAACACCACCACAACCACCAGCACCGGAAACACCATCACCACCACCAGCACCGGAAACACCACCACCCACAACACAAACACCACAACCACGAACACCACCCCCAGAAACACAACCACAACCACCAGAAACACCATCACCACCACCAGCACCGGAAACACTACCACCAGCACTAGCACTTTTGGAATCACTGAAGAAGGCTGTAGAATCCATTGAATCAATACAAGTGATGTTTTCTCATTTGAAAAGTAAGATTTATTTAATATTTTGCTTTGAATTTAATAAATAATATATATATAATACAATTAAATCCCATCTTTTCCCAGGCGCTCTTGCAGAGATACACAACGCCACATGCACTATTATAAATATAAATAGTTTGAAAGCGCAGTCCGAGGCAGAGCAGGAGAAGAAGAAGGAGAAGAAGAAACGGCAACAGCAGCAGAAGGGGCCTAATTTTTTTTTAGATTTTTTAAGGCAGTCAGAGTCGGAGTCGAGGAGGATGAAGTCGAAGAAAAGAAGAAGAACGGAAAATCGAAAAGAAGAAGAAAACCGGAACCTTCAAGTGCAGGAGGAGGAGGAGAAGACGCGGAAAAGCGAGAGAGCGATAAAGAGGAAGGTGAGACCATGTGAAGACTATGTGGATGTGTGAAAGTTGTGCGAACGCAAGAAAAAAAGGTAAAAAAACAGCCCACATATTTACCTTTATGAAAATGTTAAGGAACTTTCCCAGTGACCACCCATTTTAGCACCATTATCAGCACAAATGCTTAAACAAATGGATTTTCGAATGCCAATTCAATAGATTTACACTACGCCAAGGGGTTCCCTGCCTATACCAACTTGTTACTTGACTAATAATAACACTCTAATGGTAAAACAACTTAAAAACTCATTGGGCTTGTGATTTATTTAGATGTTTAAATTGCAACGTACGTAACGAACTTACTCTTTAAACGATTCTTATGATCTTGACCATATTCTTTAGCATTGGTCTTCCATGGTGTTTATCGCGGTTCAGTATTGTCAAATTCATGGTCTTATTACCATGGAGACCCGTTAGCTTCAAATTGCGGTCATGCGTTGATCCTTCCAGGATTTTTCACCTGATTGGTGTTAACGTTCTTCATTATTTACTATTTTTAATCCTCTTTGGTATTATTTCAGTCAGACACGGTAAATGGGTTAGAATACCTCTCGAACCACACAGTCTGTGGCTCCCGGCGTAGAACAGAGAGCTGGAGCTCACGAGCCGAGAGCCGAATGATAGCTCCCGGCTTACGAGCTGTGGCTCTTAGCTCAGAGCCAGGAGCCGAGTGTAGTGAGCTGAGAGCGAGAGCTGGCCCACGAGAGCTGTGAGCAAAGAGCAATTCCGAACTCTGGATTAGGATACCTTTTCAATACCTGTGATAGTTCACAGCATGCTAAATTCAACACAAATTAAACGCTTCGATTAATTAGAATGCCATTTCTCAATTTATTTTTCTTGTCTTTGGATAACAAATTTCGGGCTAAGCAGTTTGCACAACACGTCCCCGACGTAATCTGCTGGTCAAGCCGCGCCTACGTCTGACTCGTCGACCACCACGATTTCTCCGTGTACCAGTTCCGCTACTGCTACCACCACCGTAAGTTCTACGAATTCTAAACCGACGGATACGTCTAACCCGGCGACGTGCAGTGGTTGCTTCTGCTGTTGTTGTAGCAACTGTAGTGGTATCGGTGGCAGCGGCGGTGGTGGACGCTGGCGCTGCGGTTGTAGCCGCCGCTGGTGCCGGAGTAGCTGCCGGATCTGGTGGAGTTTGAGCCATTGCTAACGCCACGAAGACGGCCAGAATGCCAAAGCTTATGGCAAACTTGCAACACATTTTGATGTATCTTCTGAAGTTCTTTGCAACTGATGTACCTTCTCCAAATCGAGTTGCGGTATTTATACCAAAATGGGGCCTCTAATTTGGTACTTGTTCAAGTTGGACAAACACTCGAATTTATTTTTTCTTTTGTTTAGCATCTGGCTAGCTAAGATGAACACCTATGTACATAAATAAATAAGTATTTGTTAAATTTAAAACAATCAGAAAGTACAAGTTTTGTACATTTGCAAAGGCCAAATCCTTTTTTATACTCTGGGTACGCAGAGAATATTAAGTTTGTGCAAAAGTATTTAACACGGAGAAGGAATCATTTCCAACCCTATAAAGACGGCAGTCTTGACCAGCATCAACATCCGAGTTCATATAACATTGTTCTTTTTGTTCGTATAAAGATGGTAAGAGGTAGAAGGCAAGGTACAAGGAAAAGTCAAAAAATATACCTAGGTAAGGTAAAAGGTATCCGGAATTTCGAGTAAAGTTAAAAAAAAATTTATACTTATGAAAAATATTAAAAAAAATTTTGTATATTAAATTAAGACTTTTAAGATTTGGTATTATCGGCAAGATTTTAATATTAGAATTTGCATAACAATCAAATCTCACTGGTATTGTAAAAGTCTTTAGAATCCTTTGTATTTGAGCTCTCATTGACAACAGTTATGAAATTTTCCCTAATTTCTTCAACAAGCCAATCTTTAAAACAATTTACAATTTTATTAGTTTTATTTGGAAATTTTGAAACTGTCATAGTGGACAATATAAAAGTCTTTGCTCCCTGAAAGTCAAGTTTTCACTCAGAGAAATTCGTTTTAAAACTCGTATTTAAGAGCATCTTTAATTAAAAATCCTCCCTGATATCTCCATGTGCAAAAATTATTTTTTAAATTTTTTTTTTTTTTTGCATTTTTTTATAGCTTGGATATTAAACGCATTTATGTCGAAATCGCGTTTTTCGAACTGGCGGCCATGATTTCTCCAGTTACACTGAACCGATTTTGATGAATCAAAGTGACCATTTTGGTCAGAATTTATTTACACAAAACTACAAAAAATAGTTCCCAAAAATCGATTTTTCATTTTTCAATGGCCGCAATTTTTCTTGCTAAAGCAACATCTGCCACAGATTTACCGAATTTCACCCATCGCGTACCTCTTGCCGGCTTGTCCTATTACGGCAGTCCTAAAACTTTCCGGACCAACCCTGTATGATAAACAATGTGTCAGACAAGTTAAGATATTTCTACAACCCAAGCTAAGGTAAATATTTTGTTAGGCAATCATCTTTCATACTTATTTCAAAAACACCACATTGTTTATGTTACGCAAAAAAATTGCGCGAAAAAACAAAGGTGGTCTTAATCAAAAGGATTTGGCAATTGCGAATTTCTAAATATATACCGTTTCTATTGTTTCTGGTAAAAATAAACTACACTTATTTATGCAGGTGTTTCCGACCAATTGCCCCGTGCCAAAAATATAAACACAGATTCTGGAGTGTTTGCTTGACACAAACAAGAGAAGTTGAACTCTCGAAGATATCCTAAACTTTAGTATAAATAACATACAGCCATTTAGGGAGGAAACAGTTAAGAAGTACAAAAGATCCATCACTAGAACCCCAGAAAGACAAAATGCGATCCACATTTGTTATATGCTTTGGCTTCCTAGCCGCATTCGGGGCTCAAACTTCCCCGGCAACTCCTCCGCCCGCAACCGCTCCAGCAACTACGGCAGCAACTCCATACCATGACCATTTGTACACCATTAAACTTGGCTCTTTGACAGTCGATTCTGAGTCACCCTGTTGACCTACAATGATGATTTTAAACTTGTTTAAAAGATCTTGCAATTCTCTATCACCTTCCCATTGGAATTTCGTAAATATCTCTTTCCGTTCAAAAGTTACGATTTTTGCAAAGCGAAACAGGCCCACCGTTCGTGCACAAGCAAAGTTGCGTAGATTTCATCTCAATACAGAATCAATTCATGCATTTTAATATGATCAAGTAGCTCATACTCGCAAGGCGCAGCTCGGCGCAAAACCAAATAAATATATTTTTATTTAGAAATATGTATTTTAAAAAAAATTGTACTCTAGAAGCCTAAATGAGCGTGAATGTACTCTCTAAAAGAAATGCATATCGCCGACGGAAAATACGGTGAAATGTTTAAACTAATTTTGATTACCCGCCTATAAGTGACAACAGCTTGCGCGAAGACTCATTCTAATCGATGTCTATCTTCTCTTCACCTTGTGTCACTAAGCGAACAGTTGTCGATTGAAGAGAACGATTTAAGGTAAAACTGGCTATACAGCTCCTCAACGGGGCCAAGCCAAGCTTCTCTCAATCTCTTGGCGTGTGTGCTTTAAATTTTTCGCACAAGAGAAAGGGACCTACAGTTTAACGCCGGATCCGAACGGCAAAGTTTGAGAAATTGCTTTTTCATGGCTAGTTACTTCACAGCTGACGCCACTAAGCTGGCGAAGGTGACCGTATGTGTAAAAGCTAGTTTCCAAAGAAAGAAAAAAACTTTTATTATTAGATGTTCAGAGGCGGGATCGAACCCACGACCTCCCGCCCAGCAAGAGAACGATTGCACGCACGAAAAACATGAATGAGTGTACAAACTCGCTGAGTTGCTGCTTTGCATTATTGGAGCATTAGTAAAGTTTAAGAATGATAGAGACAGCGAGTCATCATCATAATTGAAAAAACCGGAGTTTCTGATCTCTTTGCATGTTTTTAATGCCGTCAATGCTGCAATTCTGAGGACTCAGTAGGACTCTTCAGGCTCCAGAACTTCAGATTTCATCAGCCTGTGCTCACGTCGCCAATGTGATTGAATTGTTACTTGAAAGAAGAAAAAATTTAATCCTCTTTCGATGTATGTTTTGAAAAAAATCAAGAAAGTTGCAGACGAAATGTCAGTTGAGTTGAAAATTTCTCACTTATATGGTCGTCAAAAAAACGGAGGATATGACGCTTTGAACTAAAAATATGTGAATTCTTTTCGTCATATGTTAGAAAATAACCACAAAGCTTAAATACAGTAGCATTTCCAAATTCATAAAGCTAACCAAATTAATGTACAAAAATGGTCTAAGGGCCGTTTTCTCATGTTCCTGTTTTTGCTCAAATCGAAATCCACCTAGATTTCGCAAGTAGGTGGATTTTGTGCAATCGATTGTCTTATGTAGATGGATTACGGTCACACCGGGAGGGCTGGAAAGGCACTAATACTGAGTTGGCAGCGCCTTGCCACTCGCTGAATTATTGTTTTATTTATTGCGCGTCAATTTTAAAAAATTAAGCATGCATTTCACAGAGGAGAAAAAGGTTTATCGTTTGGAACAACTTGATACTATTATGGGAGATTAAGCAATAGGTCTAAAGCTAAGTTTACACAGGCAAATAATTTGGACAAATTTATGTGAAAATTTGGCCGTGTAGGCCAGTGTGACCATATGCGCGCATACATAAAAATACATTATTTGGTTAAGCATGTACATGGTTTTCAAATCAATGAGGATGAAGTAGATGGCAACGAAATCCATCTAGATGGCTAACCTTGAACATGAGCAAAGCAAATGCAGCAAATCCAACTAGTTTTGCAAAAACAGCAACATGAGAAAACGGGCCTAAGTGACGTGTACGATGTTTTTTGATTTGAAATTTTTGTTATACTTGAAGGTAAAATTTTAAAAATATGCCCTACACATCCTGCAAAGTTTTTTAATGTTTATTGTTTGAGCAGTTTGTGGATACTGACTTATAAATTCTTTTTCACACGCGATTTAAAAAAAAATTGCCTGCGGCGCTTTTTCTTTTTCTAATTTTTCCCTCCAAACTAGGGAATAAAACCGAAACAAATTTTGGTTTCGCTCAAGGCATTTATACATATTGGCCGAAACAACAGCCGGGTCCATTAAATTACAAATTAAATACGAATACGATACAAATTAGCATTATCGGGCTTAGCAAAGTAGTCCCAGTTTAGTTCGAAGTGCAATAGTTTATACGAAAATCTCTAAAGATTTCTAACAGCCCCGTATCGATTTGCCGAAAGAAATGATAGAGATCGAATGAGCGGTTCTCAAGTTATAAGCAAAAAAGACCAGTGGACTAGTGAAAATGTTATGTATACAGTCTGAATTTAAGGAAGCCGTTTGTGAAATATGGATTTGAGGTTGTAATGTGGTAATTCGCCCTTCTCATTCTGACAGAGCCTTTGTGATCTTGTGATCTTACTGCCCATATATATATGATATATGCTGCCAGTTTGTTATATGGCCATACGATATATTCATCCGATTTAGATCAAGTTCTCCAAAATTGTGTTAAAACAGATAACATTCATACCTGGAAAGTATAAAGACGCTACCTTTGAAAACAAAAAAGTTTTTCTCACTGGAACTACTTTTTCGGCTGATAGTTTCTATGGCAGCTGTATGCTATAGTCATCCGATTTGAGTCAAACTTAACAGAATTGTGTGGTAGTATATAATATTGATCTGTACACAGTTTGGGACCGATAGCATTGAAAACAAAAAAGTTTTTCATACTAAGACTATTTTTCAGTCCTATCTTTTGGATGGCAGCTATACTATATAGTTGTCCGATTTTGATAAATCTCAGGGAAATTATGTAAAATCATAGAATATTTATAAATTCGAGGGTTGGCGTATTTATACCAAAAGACTTCGTGCAAAATTTGGTTAAGATAGCTTTAAAACTGACGGAGGAGATAGCATAGAGACAGACGGACCGACGGACAGACGGACATGGCTATATCAACTCAGCTCGTCATGCTGATGAAGAATATATATACTTTATGTGGTCAGAGACGCTTCCTTCTGTGCGTTACAAACATCTGGACAATTTTAATATACCCTCTCCAGTTTGAAAAGTTGTTGAACTTTGAACCACTGTAAAAACCAAAATAATTGACCAAATTCAATAAACCAAACATTTTCGGGCTATCTGGGGTTCCCTTTATTAAATTAAATTAAAGCGGTCAAAAAAATCGACCATCAATTTTTGATTTTTGCAACGCTAAATTCGCCAAACCGGCCACACACACACACACAATTCCTACACTTAACCCTTCCCAACACACACATTTCACTCAGGGCCGTACTAAGGTGTCACTAGGACCGAGCCGAGACTCAGCCTAGCTGGAGGCCCGGGTAACAAATCGTCCAGTATCAATCTGTCTAATTTTAGTGATATTTTATAAAAACTCTTTGCAAATTGGAAAATTTTAAATATTTTAGATTTCGTTTTTAAACTATAAAATTACGGTTATGTAAAAAATTTTCTATCGGGTAGGGTTACGGGTTTGGTTACAATATCGGAGTTAGGTTGTTCCGATGAACCTAGCTTCCCATTAACGATTTGATGCTCTTCGACGAACTAGCAGTTATATTAAAATTGTTCTGGCTTCAAAATCAAGAATTCGAAAAACTAATACATATTAAACTAATACTAAACATTAATTTTTTACCAGATATAAAAACCGAAACGAATAACGGTTTGGGTTGCGATTACTGAGATATAGGAAGAAATAATTTGCTTCTAAAAATACACATTTCCATGTCCATATCGCATGTACATTCATGGATAAAGATAATATAGGACCCAGTGGGTTCATTTTAAGAAGATAAATGAATTATTGGGTTCATTCCGAATTCACAATTCCGAGCAACACAATGTGGATACTCATAGTAAGTATTATTAACTCAATTATTACAATTATATGAACTGAATTATATGACTGATGAGCCTCTGAAGCAGAGGCGGCCAAATGAAGAGGACAAAAAAGTGCGCTTGTGTTGTTGAACAAGAGAGGCTCTCTCCAAACAACAGACGTTTTACTTGCAATGCAGTTTTCAAAACACGATTGACTTCGGCTCATATGAGCTGTGGAAGGTCGGCTCTGTTATACTTATTGCAGAGTTCCCCAACGATAGCCCTGGGGGCACGAACTTACTTGCCAATTCTTACCGAATGCTTGCCGAAGTCAACCTTCATTGTGTGTTAGAGAGAGACATAGTCACGTTTTCGCGCTCTCTGCTTGGGGAACCGTGACTTATTGCATCATGGATTAGACTACAAGCCTCTCTCATTACCGACTGTTCCTTTTTCGATCGTTTCCCGTGGAATTCTGGTTTCTCTCTTGTGTATCTAGTGCCATTCTCGTTTGGTCCAGTGTTTTGCAAAAAGTAACGAGAAGGCCAAGCTAACTTCGTCGTAGAATTTTTAATACCCTTGCAAATGTTTTAATATATAAGAGTTTCAGAACGCCAGCTACACTCCTGCCCAAAATTATACGACACCCCGAAAATTTTAGTTTCGACTCTCGTAGGAAAATGGGAAATCATAATACAACGAAATCAAGTATGCAGAATGAAAGCTTAATGAAATCTGCTTAAAATCTGATATTCTTATCTCTGATTGCATCTCGCGTTTTCAAGTAGCAGTTAAAAAAGCAAAAAAGTTCGATTTTTTTCATGCTTGCAAGTGTATCAAAATTAATTATGGAGAGAAAGATTTGGTTCCAATTAATTTTTTTTATATATCTGCTAACAATTTAATGAATTTGTAAAAAATGCCGAGTGGGTGTTTGTTATCGGACGAGGTCAAGGGAAGGGTAAGATCCTAAAACGATGTTGGCTTTAATCGGAAAAAATCGGTCGAACACGTTGTGTTATCACCAAATTTTTGACCAATCCGGATGAATATGGTGTGAAGCGTAGCTCTGGAAGAAACCCCAAGTTGTCTGACCGTGAAAAACGTCGCATAGTACTTAAAGCTAGCAATTCGTTTGCTTCGTGCTCCACAATTGCCGCATGTTGCAGTAAGCCTGTGTCACGGATGACTGTTTGGTGGACGCTGCAATCATCGGAGTGCATTGTCAGGGGAGTCTTAAAGAAGGCTCCGTTCCTGAAGCTGCACCACAAAGCAGCACGACTTCCATTTGTGGAAAAAAACTTGGAGAGAAACTGGGCCTCGGTATGAAATTTCAACTTTATTTTGTTCATACAGCTTTGTTCAATATTTTTCATTTAGATAATTTTTTCTGATGAAAAAAAATTAATCTTGATGGCCCAGATGGGTTTCGGCACTATTGGAGAGATTTGCGTAAGGATCCACTTATGTTTTCCAAACGCAATTTCGGAGGCGGATCTGCAATGGTTTGGGAAGCCTTTCATGCGTCTGGAACGCTTGATCGGTGCTTCACAAGCTCCAGGATGAACTGTGGAGAATACAAAAAAGTATTGGAGGATCGGCTTCTGCCATTTTTTGAAAAAATATGGAAAGAGATCTTGTTTCTATGCAAGATAATGCATCTATTCACAAGAGCAGAGAAACCCCGCGCATCTTAAATGATCACCATATAAATATTTTGGATTGGCCAGCATGCTCCCCTGACCTAAACCAAATTCAGAACATTTGGGGTATCTTAGCCAGGCGAGTTTACGCCAATAACAACAAATTCGAGAATGTCGAAAGCCTCAAAAGCGAAATTTTGGCTCAATGTTCTCTTTTAGACCAAAATTTACTTACAAATTTAGTGAATTCAATGCCTAAGAGACTTTTCGAGGTGGCAAAGGCTCAAGGTGGCTCTATTAATTATTAACTATTGCTTATGTACCATTATAAGAATAAAAATTTAACCAAATCCAACAAATTGACAAGTGTCGTATAATTATGATACACTTGCAGACATGACAAAAATCTAACTTTTGTGCTTTTTTTTACTGCTACTTGAAAACGGGAGATGCAATCAGAGATAAGAACATCTCATTTTAAGCAGATTTCATTAAGCTTTCATTCTGCATACTTGATTTCGTTGTATCATGCTTTCGCATTTTCCTACGAGGGTCGAAACTAAAATTTTCGGAGTGTCGTATAATTTTGGGCAGGAGTGTATAAAATCAACAATTTTTTTTAAATAAAAGCCATTTAATTTCATTTTCTAATTAGAAAATCTAGTTGGAACACCAGATGTTTCTATTGATGTTCCATCTCTAAAAACAGGTCTGAATCTCTCGCCAAAAAATTTCTCCTTTTTTAGATGTGGGTTAATTTAATGATAAACTGAAATTTTTTGATTGTGTTATAGGTTTTATGATTTTTAAATAATAATTCAATTTGAAGTCGCATTCTCCACCAATATAATGCAAAATTTTTAAAATTTGTTGGCGCCAAACATGAGGAATTAGTTTCCAGCCCTCAATCCGCTAGCCCATAATCCGCTAGCTGTGGAGGGCGCCACATCGACAAAAGGCGCTGGTGAGAAAAGAGCTTTGCAAAATCTCTTAACAAAACATTAGAGGTTTGAAACCAACCAATAGAAATTTCTGTGGCACCTAAGAATTGGAATTTGGTTGGAAGAGATTTCTGTGGCACCCCCGATATAGACCGATTTTGACCAAAACTTGCAAATCTATGTGAAAGCATATAATATGAATAAACGCTGAGTTGGGAGACGTTAACATTAAAAACAAAAAAGTTTTTCACACGAACACCTCCTTCTCGACCGATAGTTTCTATGGCAGCTATAAGATATAGTCATCCGATTTTGACAAAAACATCCAAATCTTTGTGAAAGCATATAATATTAATAAACGCTGAGTTGGGAGACGTTAACATTAAAAATAAAAAAGTTTTCGCACTAAAACCTCCTTCTCGACCGATAGTTCCTATGGCAGCTATAAGATATAGTCATCCAATCCGGTCGGTCCCGACATATTTGCAGTGTGCAGTAAAAAGAAGACTGTGCCAAGATTCAGCTCGATAGCTTTAAAACTGAGAGACTAGTTTGAGTAGAAACAGACTGACAGACGGACGGACAAAGCTCTATCGACTCAGTTCGTCGCCCTGATCAAGAATATATATAGTTTATAGGGTCGGAAATGAATATTTCTATGCTTTGCAAACTTCTGGGAAAAATTATAGTACCCTTTGCAAGGGTATAAAAACGAATTGAGAACACATAAACGAAACCGAAGCGAAATTGCGTTCGATTTAATTTTCAAAGATTAGTGGAATTGAGAACATTCCTAAATATTTTCATTGGGACGCAAATCTTATATTTATTCACAAACCTTTTAGAGATATGTGAATGCAAAGTCGCTTAAGCGCAGTTTTACTCACTTGCTGTATATTTCTTTGTTTTCCTCAAGATTGCATTCACTTTTTGTTTTGAAACTCGTAGTGGAACCATAAAACAAGCACATGATCGCTCCTTAATCGTAGCTTATGGAATCGGTTACTTTTTTCGGCCATTTAATCTTATTCGTTAAATGCGTTTACCTTCTCTCCTCTAAAGTTGGTGGGATAAATCAATTCTGCCGAGCTGCAGGGTGCTGTCGGTTATTAGAAATATTAACAATATTTATTTTTTATGCAGTTTCTCAATTTATTTATCTTGGGGAACACGAACTAATTAGAGCTAAATTAGTCAAATCTACGGCCCCTGCGCCCACCACGGCCGCCTCTACCTCTGCGACCGCCACGACCACCCCGACCCCCACGGCCACCCCGACCGCCACGGCCACCACGACCGCCACGATCGTCACGTCCGCCGCGACCGCCACGTCTGCCACGACCTCCACCACGACCTTCACCACGACCTTCACCACATTTCCGAGTTGTTGTTTCTGAAGCTGCAGTTGTCGATGTCTCTCCTGCTGTTGATGTTGATGATTCTGCTACTGCATCAGTTGATGATTCTGCTACTGCTTCAGTTGTATCTGCTGCAATAGTAGTTTCCTCTTCATTTTGAGCCATGGACAATGCCACAAGTGCGGCCAGGATGCCAAAGATTATGGTGAATGTGCAACGCATCTTGACTTCGTTGGTTCAATTGATGTTCAGAACTTCTTGTGAACTGTAACTTCTCTGCATGCGGATTGGATATTTATACCAAAAATGCTTAAATTCTTTTCAGAGCTCTCTATTATTAAATATTAAGCCAAGCAAATATTCCAATCTGTGTTTATTTTTCAATGAGGCAAGCAGATTTAGACACGTACCCTAATATTTGCTTATAAAATATTTATTTAGATATATTTTAAACGAAACAATAAGCAGTGTTCAAGTTTAGAAATCCAGCTGAAATGGCTAGAACGAACACTCAGTCCTACATGGCCGAAAACCCAGGAATTGACGTAACACTCGTCGATAGCAGGTGCAAAATAAGACGCACTTCTCTAGTTGCATATACGCCCACCTATAGTTGATTTATTTTCAAATTTAAATTAAGAAACAGCAAATATACTATTATAGAATGATTCACACCGGCCGCAGCATCGAAAAATCTGTCCAAGTCGCAGCTGCGAGATTTTGTTCTCATAGGCAACACGTGGGCTAGGTGGTTACTCAAAAGTCGCAAAGTTCAAGCCGCAGCACTGCTTTCATTGGTAGTATAAGGTTATCGTTTCCGAGTGCTTTTGGCGATACTTTGCAACCATATTAGATAGTTTTTGAATCTGCGTATTTGGTGTGAACGAATGATGCTGGATTTCGCAGCTTTGACAATGCTGCGCCCAGTGTGAAAAGGATATATGTTTGCCTCTAATGCTGCAATAGTTGCTACAATTGCTCTATGTGATTTGCAAGAAGCGGTAGTGAAGGCACCCTTGCTTGAGGGGGGTCCAAGAGGGGCAGATATAAAACGTAAGTAAACCGAAATCTATACATATGGATCATTCCATCTGAACTCTGCCATCCAAATTTAGTTAGTTATAAACGACAAGGAACAAATATCTTAAAATTATTATAACATTGTAATGGTGCATTTAATTTCATTTTCATGTTCTCTTCCAAATAAAAATTAAGCATAGTTCACGCATTCATTGTTAAGCAAGGTTTTAGCGAAATTAAATGGTTTTTCACCTATTTTTTAAAGAGGGCCCACCGATTTTTTAATGAATTTGTTTTTTTTTGAAAAGAATTCCCACTTTAATATGAACGAAAAAAAGCTCACGATGCCATCGCGATGGCTCCATCAAAGAATTCGCGACAAATGGTATTAGTTTTGGGCGAACAGATCATTCAGTTTTGGTGATAGCCGCAAATTATCTTTGGCAAAGTTGTAGCTGACAGTCCGCTGAAGAAATTTTTTCTTATTTTAAAAATCATGTTTTCCAGTAGGTTTTTTTAAAAAAAAAAAAACTTTTTTGAAAAAGCGCATTTTTTTTACTTTTGCGAGCGTAAATTTTAAAAAATCAGAATTTTTCGCACACTTTCTTTGTCAAAAATTAAGCATTTGAGATACCAAACAACTCTTCTGAACAGGGTTTTACAATCTGAACACTTCTACATCCTCTAAAATGGTTCCTAAAGTTCGTATTTCCAAAAAAATGCTCTTTTTTGGGTTTTTTTCCTAATGGCTGCCCGATGCTTCTGCTCCATGTAATCCATGAACGAGCTTGATATAGCTTTTAAGTCTCTGCACTAAGAAGTCAAACTCGCAACAAATATAGCCAACTAAAACATAACTTGAAGGAAAGAAATTACTTCAAAGACCAATACATTTTAAAAGCTCGGACAGAGATGCTGGCTGGAATATATTTTAATTCCTTATCATCAGAATGTTGTTGCAATTTACGGGAGCCTCATTTCTGTGCGACCTGTCCAATATCCAAAGTGTCCCGAATCCATATATGGTTAAAATCCGTGCTTAATGAAATAGAGATGAAAATGGTATCAAACGGATCTGACTGGAAAAGGCTGGCGAAATTTCTCACAGACGCAACCCGCTACCGAAAAAAACTCTTTACGAAATCTTTTAAAATTATTCAAATTAAATTACATGTATGTTTCCAATTTAGAATAAGGCTGCCTTCACACTGCTCGACACATGAGACATGATAATCTAGTAGGCCTGCTTTTTGTTAGGTGTTAAATTTGAATAGGTTGTCCATTTCATAGAACAGGGGCGCCCAGAACGAGCTTACCAGCGCGTCAGAACTAATACAAATGCACTAAATATATTTCAAGCGAAACCCGATTTCTGTTTGTGTGTGTGAGTGGTCGTTGCTACGCAGATCTGCCTTGATAGCGAAAAGCGTTCGGCGTTTTGCAATCGAGTTTAGGAGAGACATCGGAGAGAGAGAGAAGAGAGGCACATATGATGTTGTTGTTGCAGGTCTGAGCGCGGCAACAACAAAACGCAGAGCACGCATATGATTATACCCGTTACTCGTAGAGTAAAAAGGGTATACTAAAGTCGTGCAAATGTATGTAACAGGCAGAAGGAATCATTTCCGACCATATAAAGTATATATATTCTTGATCAGCATCAACAGCCGAGACGATATAGACTTGTCCGTCTGTCCGTCCGTCCGTCTGTCTGTATGAACACCTAGATCTCAGAGATGGTAAGAGATAGAGGTTTGACATGTATGGGACAAATGCTTCTTTTATCTGCACGCAGATCAAGATTGTTTCAAATTTTGGCCACGCCCCCTCCCGCCCCCGCAATTTGGAAAAAACGTTATATCTCCTACAGTTTTAAGATAGACAATTCGTACCTTCTAGAGATAGTTAGTAATTAGCAAAATGAATCGATTTGCCGAAGAAATGATAAAGATCGGATGAACGGTTCTCTTATGACAAAAAGAACAACCCCCCGCTTCCCCACCAAAAAAATGCATACTTTTGAGGTCAGCACTAAGGAACAGAAAAGTTAACATGTTTTTCATGAGTAACGTCGGTAAGAGCCGACTAAGTTTTTCTTGTTGGCTATACAAAACACCGCAGTATCTGCGTCCAACAAAATGCGGTCTGCGGAATGACGGCACCCCGCAGAAAGGAAATCAAGTTCAGTAGGACAAGGTTATATCGACTCGGATGTTGATGAAAAAATAGTTTGTGTTATTTCCGATACCTACCTGTCGGAGGGTCAGCAGTAGGTAAATAGCCCGGCTCAAATTGTTTTGCTTATCCAAACTATTATTTCAATTTACAGTGAATGACGAAAAGTCAAATGCCGATCTAACATATATTGGAGGTCGAAGTGGCAGTTAGCTTAATCGAAATTAAACTATTTGTTGGATTATCTAATACATAGAAGAAGAGAAATCGGCCCTTAGTGCCCTAATCATAACGTCAAGATATTAATTAATACAGTTTTAAACAGAGCTCGCAAATAACTGTTGACCGTTTTTCGTTGTCCAAAAATAACTGTTATATACCATTTGAGTCAATCAATTTTATTGTTGCCCTTCTGCTCTGCTCATTTGCAGACCGTTTGAACGCGAGCGAAGAAAATAAATGTCTTTTGCATTTTTATGCGTGCACACAAGCCAAACACAAAGAACAAAAAGAGCGTTTACGCTGAGCCTTTCATTTTTTGCTCATTGCTGACTATGAGCGTAGACCGCAAAGGGATAAACGGTCAACAGTTATTTGCGAGCTCTGGTTTCAAGCAAATATCAAGTAAGAAAGTCAGTCAAGGTCGACTGTAATCTACTCTATACCTGCAATAGCAGCGCTGCCGCTGCTTGGCTGAGGCAGCGAACTTTCCTTTGCTCATAATTTTTAAAAATAGATTTTCAAAACTGACGAATAGATAGTTTAAGTTCGGTTTATTGTAGGGTTGTCGAAAATATTATCGATATATCGAAATATCGATATTTTTGCCCAAAATTAAGAATATCATTATCGAATATTTTTCGGAGGCGATATATCGGATATCGAATATTTTTTAGTGATATTTTTCGGGGATATTTTTGATTTAGCTTTCAGTTACAATGTTGCGAATAACTGTTTTTTGTGCTTTGGGCATGTAAGGCACCATGTTTAAAAGTTGTTTTATTCAGGTCTGTTTTCAATTCCACTTCGGTTTTCGTATAATCGTTTGTACTTTAAACTTTATGTTAATAAGATTGTATGTAAAGTGACACTTACTACTACGGTTATTAGATCCGCTTTCAGTAAAAGTGGAATTGCTTAAGCAGTTGAAACCGACAGCTCAATGCAAAGTGGATTCAATTCGTAGAAAAATGAAGCCTTGATCTAGTATCCACAGATTTCCTTTACAACTTCCATTCAAATTTGTAAGAGTAAAATGGCCAATTCAAACGTTTATACGAAAACCGGAGTGGAATTGAGAACAGACCTGATTAACTGTAAACTGTGCAAAAAGTTGTAAGGACAATGGCAACTCAACAAACATAAAGGCGCGCTTAATCGCAAAGCATGGAGATGATTGGCTAAAATTCAGCTCATTTTCAAAAACAGTAAAGAATAACATGATTGCAGCATGACGACTATCGTCAAACAGTGGCAGTCGCCTATAGTCATGCTACACACATATTGTTCTCCCTTTAAACACAAGTGTGCGACATCTGAAGACGTAATTTTTGAAGGATCGCTCTTCGCTGATCACAATACTGCCATGACATTTCAACAACCACCAGGACAGGAGAATAAATTATTGGAGTACAATTGGAATTTACCGTTGCTTGCCCTGGATTGCAGAAAAAGACGCATTGCCAGTGCTTTCTGACTTGTCATTGTCATATCTTACTACACCGGGTAGCTCCGTGCCATCGGAACGATTGGCATCGGCTATAAAAAGTGTGATTTCTGACACCAGAAGCCGAATGACCGATGAGCACATAACTGAACGCGTCTTCCTAAAATCTTTGTCTAACGATTATTGCTAAAATTGGAAGTTTTTAAGTTTCGAAGATTTAACTGAATAAGTTTTTTATGCTTTGTAGTTCGAATGCTCTAGTTTGAAAGATGATGAATTAAAAAAGTAAACACTGTTTTCGTTCCATAAATTTAAATTCACGAATAAGTTTTCAGAACTTCTTATGGTATATATGAAATAAAAAAATAAATATCTTTTGTTTATTTAATAAGTGATTGTTTTAGTGACCTTTTTGATTGAAAATCGTTGAACTTTTTTAGGCAGGCTCTAGGTCATTAAGTTATGGATATTGTCCACAACTTTTCTAAAACAAGACACGCACAACTACGCACTACTAACATCAGAAGGGCCGATTCGGGATGCACACACACACTCAAAGCCTCAGTGTTTTTGGCGTTTGCTGCTGATGTTGGATTTTGCTATAAGCTTGCCTTTGGGATTCCCAAGCGTTCATAGCAATTCTTTCATGAGGCAACTTCTGCCAACACACTGAGGACAGGCGCAGACAGCTGAAGATTGAATTGGTATTCATGAAATAGCGTTATACTGTCAACCAGCCTCCTTTGTGGTGTTGTGCGTGTCTTGTTTTAGAAAAGTTGTGGAGAATATCCATAACTTAATGACCTAGAGCCTGCCTAAAAAAGTTCTATTAATTAATAGGTATACTTTAAATCTATATTTTTTTGCGCAGTCAGATTGTAGTTCTTATTACGCGTCAAATGACGCCTCAATTACCTCAATAGACCTGTTCATTGTTAAGATCCGTGCTTTTGTTGAAAAATATCGAAAGTATCGATAATATCGATGTTTTTGACACAAAAATATTTATATCGAAATGATACTTATTCAATATCGCCAAAAATATCGATATAGATATTTTTGAAATATTCGAATTGGGAGACGGCGTGCTGCCGATAAGAACGAGTGTCACAGAATGGCAGAGCTATAAGTGAGTGTGTGTGTGAGTTAGAGATGTAAAATACATAAAAAGGCGGAAGTTTTGAGCATAGATAGTTGTTAGTGATGATGAACTGTGATTGGATCTGGATGAACTGGAACCGCCACAGCCATTTCTAAGCTGACAAATAGATGGCGCCACTACTATAACCATTCGTCAAAACTACAGTTTTGTTGTTGTCGATTCAATACTTAAAGTTTAAATTTTAAACACATAACTTGATAACAAAGTTAACGTGAAGACCCTAATTATATTATTTAATTTAATATGTTTTTAATATAATGTTCAGAATAATCTATTCTTTTTAATTGTTTTTCGATTCTGTGGAAACGCCCGTATATAATTTTTGAGTTTTTTCTTTTTGTTTATACGTTGGCGTCCAATGTACATTACCTTCAAGTGACCAACCCGACAACAGCCAAAGTCTGTCACGCACGAACCCCTGGAAAAACAGATGCCCACCTCCCGCCCAATCGATTGAAAAGCTGAACCGACAAAATACACACCAAACATTCTATTTTGCAAGTACAGAGTATAATAAAACCGGGTTTCACCGATTTCTTCCTTCATTATTCAATTTATTTTTGTTTTTTTTTTGTTTTGTTATGGAAACGCTTAAGTGATGGCTAAATTAGTCCCATCTACGATCCCTGCGCCAGTTTCCTCTACGTTCCATTCTGTCCCTGCGTCCGCGACCGTCACGACCGTCACGACCGCCACGACTTCCACCACGGCGACGGTCATAATCACTCCTAAAATAGGGTCTCCAGTGCTGACACCAACAAGGTGTTGTTGTTGATGCTTCAGTTGTTTCTCCTGTTACTCCAGCTGCTTCTGTAGATACTTCTATTGTTGGCGCATCGGTTGTGGCTGAAGCAATTGGAGATGCTGGTGCGTATACTGCTGGCGAAGATATGGGCGGTTCAGGTTCCATATAAGTTTCACCCATGGATAATGCCACGACTGCGGTCAGAATGACAAAACATTTGGTAAATATGCAAGGCATCTTGTCTTCGTTGGTTCACCCGATGTATCTAGTGAACTCTAACTTCTCCGCATGCTGCTTGTACATTTATATGTAAAATGTTTAAAGGTGTTTTAGAGCTTTCTTTTATTAAATATTTTATTTCACATTTGTTAAAGTCAAGCGCAAACATTCGAGTCTGTATTTACATTTGAATGAGGCAAGCAGATTTGGATAAGCCCCTTATATATTAGAATATACTTTTTACAAAACAATAAGCGATTTACGTATTTAAAACTCTTTTGGCAATTTATAAATATACTTTGGACAGCTGGAACTTGACGGTTATATGAAATTGGGAGAGATTATTATATTAATAAATGTAAATACATTTGGAGAACAAAAAAAATTTGAAACAAACTTGATCTGAATGCAGACAATAGGAGTCCACATTTGGTTACTCTACGAGTTGGGCGTAGATGCAAGTTTATCCAACTTACGGTGAATGAGTAGCCGCAAGGACGATTAACAACGCTTCTATGAATGGTCGCTGGGGGGCGGTGAATTTTGGGCTGCAAGTTTCAGGGACGGCAAATATTTGAATATGTACAGGGTGGTCCAAGGCATACTAAACAAGTTAGGCTCATGGAATAATTAACAAGGTAGAGTCGTTAGAAATTCACCATGCGAGAGAGGTACCAGTTGATATTAACATGACAGAGCACGTTGACATCCCCTTTGCTACTGAGTGTTTAATTTATCAACTGGTACCCCAAAAAGAGGCAGGGTTTTGCGGTAGAAATCAAAATCTATTGAACCGATCCAAAAAGTTGATACGCATTTTAAAGTTTTATTTCGAGGTAATTATATTTTATATTTTTGGGATATAACTTTTAAAAGCGCGGTGATATCGAAAAACTGAAAATAGTAAAAAAGAAGAAAAAAGGACTAAACTATTTTTTTCTAAGATTTTTAATACAGCAGAAAATTTTCAGAATTTTTAAGCTAGTGAAAAAATCGATTTTATCAAAAAATAGCCACATTTTCAGTATTGAAATCCTAAGATTTGTACCTCATCAACAAAATCAAAACATCGTGTTTGGTTTTTCTGTAACGTTATTCAATGCAGCTCACATTAAAACAAATTTTGTTGGAATAGGACACTTTATGTGGCCACAGGAGCAACAAATGTAAAGATACCTAGCTAAGCACACGTTTATGCGAATATCTCGTAATCCTGACGTGCATAAGGAACGATAGCTAATTTCTCTGTTGCCTTTTTGTAAACTTGTGTAATAAAAGTAAACAAAAATAGTTGTGGGTTTGTATATTGAACTGATTGTCAATAAAATTTGCAAATAAACTCAAATCTAAAGTTGAGGGGGGTGACATTTTACTCAAATGCATGCAAAACTCATGAATTCGAAAGCTTTCGGCCAGGTCTTCCTCCCTACGATATACAAAGTCAGTGCATCTGAAGTACTGAGATCGTAAGGAGAAACGCGGAACCCGAAGTAGGGATGTCGAAATATCGATATCGAATACTTGTTGAATAAATTTTTGGTGTGCATTTTTGTTAGTTTCGGCCACAAAAATGGGGGTTTTCTGTAGGCATTCTCTTGGATATTACTAGTATTACTGATGCTACTAATATCCAAAAGAATGCCCTTAAGAAACCTTCCTTTTTGTCCAAAAACCAAAAACATGTATTCATAACAATATCGTCAAAATGTATTCAATATCGATATTTCGACAACCCTAACCCGCAGGCTGCCGCGTGACGTCACCCAAACGGTTAACGGTTACAACAACCCCTGAGTTTCACGGCGTTTCTTAAGACAAACGAAACGGAACCTTCAGGTTTTCTCATGCCTTCTGACATGACAAGTTGGCATGAAATATGGACATCTGTCATGCATCCAAGTCCGACTCTGTAAACACGCGCACGCACACACACACGCTCGCGCTAGCAGCAAACAGTGCGCAATAAGCAAAGCGTGGGGGGCAAAATTTGTTTCGTAAATAACTTCGGTGTTTTCGCTTGGATTTCAATGTGCGTTTCAGAATAGATAGATATACGGCCAAAAATCAAATATGCTAAGCTACTATGTTGTAACTTTAAAATTGTAGCTCTGACAGTTTTTTGCGGTTTAAGGGGGGAGGGGGGAAATTTTGCAAATCTGAAACAAACTCGATCAGCGTACGGTATCCACCTATGTTCATGCAAAAATGGGTTGGTTTTCTATCTCTTATGGTCTCTGAGATCGACGCGTTCATACAGACAGACGGACGGACGCACAGACGGACAGACGGACATGGCTAAATCGACTCGGCTGTTGATGCTGATCAAGAATATATGTACTTTATAGGGTCGGAAATGTTTCCTTCTCCCTGTTACCCATTTTTACTTTTCTGCAGCACAAAATTAGTTAAGGTTTCGGTTTGGCGACCATTTGCAAGCCAAAACTTAAGCATTTTGCCTCGACTCAAATAATTGTTGTCCGAACAAAGTCGATTTATTGCAAAAGTGGCAAAAAAGATTAATATCCTCGTATTATGTACATATTAAAGAATAATATAGCGTTTAAAGTTCCGTCATCCACGTCGATCCAATATACATTTATTCCATGGAACACAACAAGTTTAAGGTTGAGGTTAGAACTGCTGAAAACATCACTTTACAAAAACACATATAAACAAAGGCAAATTATGTAAAACAAGGAATGTAAGATAACACTTATAATATACATACTCTTAACTTTGTTTTCCGTTTTGATTTGTTTCAATATTCGACGTAGATTTTATTATATAGGGGAGAATGGGGGGTTTTGAGCCGCTGGGGGTTGTGAGCCACTCGAATATTGGCCACAAAAAAAATCAATTTTTACTTTTTGTTTCGGTCTTGTGTCTCCCTTCTTATTACCTAAATTTTGGCAAGCAACCTATCAGTCTACTTTTTCTTTAAGTTCTTGAACCAGAACTCGACATTTTAAAAAAAAAAAAATTTTTTTTCATTTTTGACTTGTGAATATTATACAACATTTTTTTCGTAATGACAAAAGTAAGTATGAGGGAAATATCTTTGGTCAATTGCCTTTTTGATAGAAATATGTTTTTTTTTGAACAATTTTTTTTGGTTATGTGACGTCACCAAAAAAAAGTGAGATATGGGGGTTGTGAGCCACTTTGAAAAAATCGGCTTTGACTTTCAAAGATAATATTGCAATGACGCGCAATAAAACAGAGGAAAAACTCTCCAAAGAAGTAAAACAAACATTGGAAAAGGCAAACAAAAGAACAGCCACAAGCAAAAAGTGCTCGTATATAAGAGAAAACAAGCCTGACGCCGTCAATCAATTTTCACTCTTCATTGATATTTCTTAATTCAGAATATGAGAAAAATTGTTCACATTTTCATTTAATAAAGAACAATGGCTTAAAAACACGAATTTGGGGTGGCTCACAACCCCGCACAAATTTTCGACATGTCAAAAAATCACTTTTTTTCAATATGAAATAAAAAAAAAACCAAAATTTTATTTTTAAAACTAGTGATGAGGAAAGTTTTGTGCATCTTTTACCTAAAATACAAAATTTACAGAACGAAAAATATTGATTTTTGGCGAAGTTATGTTCGAAAAACAAAACTATGATCACAACCCCCCACTCTCCCCTACTGATTTGAAATATGCTTTTATGTGCATGGCAAACAAAGTCAAAGTTTGTGTAAAGCAGCCCATCCACACACAAATTTGTTCAGCTCGTCAAAATGTTCGACGTTGGTGGAGGTGTTCGTGACAGTTTTTTTTGTTCGACGTTTTGTTCGCAGAGAATAGAAATGTTTCTATCTCGCAAGCATGTGCGAATGAATTGTTGCTGGAATTTATTGAATGCTCCCAAAATGATCAAATAATGCTCTAAGCTAATTTGTATCGCCATCTAGGCCATGATTGTGTTAGTTTCCGCTGCCATATTTTCATGTTAACTCGTTGTGATTTTTGAGAAAATGATGTTCGTGAGAAATGTTCGCCTGGTTAGTGGGCAAACGAATTTTTGTTCGACGAATTTGTTCGTCGAACAAATTCGTGTGTGGATGGCCTGGAACAGCTGACTTCCAGGGCTGCCTAAATTCGCTGTGCTTCAAATTTAATTGTACCAATATGATTTTTAACTGCCCTAGATAATACTGTATTGGAAAAAATATTGTTTTTGCATAACTGTTAAAAAAAAAAATTGTATTTATGCCAAAATTTTTGTCATTTGGACCAGTGTGCCTTGTAGGAAAAAGTCTTGGTAAGAAAAACTTTTTTGATTTTAATGCTATGCTAACTTGATACTGTTCAATATATGCTACCGTCAATTCTGTGGTGTTTAATCCAAATCGGATGAGCATAGCATACAGCTGCCATAGGAACCATCGGTGGAACATGTAGTTTTAGTGAAAAAAAACTTTTTTGTTTTTAATGGTAGCGACAAAATCGGAATAAATTTTTGCTCGAATCTGGTTTTACAGATTTTTGATTTACAGATACATTCCGCAATTCCAAAGTTCTGAACGATTGAGTCTATTTTATTGATATGGAGTGTTTATATAGAATAGATTGAATTATAAATTATCCGAAAAAGTCCTGTTTTTTTTTTTGTTTACTTCCCAGCTTCATACATACAACCATTTCTCTCAAATTTTATTAAAATACATAATTCCTTCAGGCACATGGTTGTGCCACAATTTCTATTTCGGTTTTGTTAGGTTCCGGAGTGGCCAACTTAATGCGTTTACATTGATGTTCTTCGGCCTCATCGTCATCATCCACTTTACTAACGACTTCTGTGGCCATATCCTTAGGTTTCCCATCCTTCAAGTCAACTGCGTTGCGCACTGGTGCATGCTCTTCGTACAAATCCAACAGCTTATTGCCCTCATACAAAACAAATGGCAAAGTGGCGCGCTGATAGTAGTCCGGCAGCAGTTCCAAATTATTTATTACCGTGTCCAGCATATGAGACTTCTCGCACCAGATGCCTGGAGCATCATTTCGTATGGGATTGATGTGCACATGCAGATGGTAGAACGATGGCTGGTAGTGGAAGTACATGCGGAGCTGTGTGGAGTGCAGGCCATAACGCTTCAGAATTGCATCCTTGGCAGATTGGCGTAAATTGCGCAGCAATGGCAAATGACTGCCATTCAGATCACGCAAGGATTTAATGTCATGCTTCTGCACAATGCCCAACAGGTAGAGGCTCTCCACATTCGACCCATCCCATTTAAGATCCGGCAGCAGTATAAAGCCCGGTCTCAGGATCCTTGTCCTCGAAGACAATACGCTCAGTCTCCTGCTTGTGCTCGAGTATATTATACACCCATTCCAGCGAGAATTGGCTCGACTTAATATACGGCAAAGTGACGTTCTCATAGAGATCGCGTGTCTCATTGATGAGGTACTTCTGGCATATGGAATACTTTTCGATGTGCTTCTCCGTGGCGGGATAGATCACCGTACTTTTGACAGCACACAGCTCTTGATGTGGCACAACTTGGAAACTGCCGTAGATGTTGTTGATAAAGTCGGTGGCCACTTTTAAATCGCTGCTGAAGTAGCTTGGCTTGCTGGGCGACTCCTCTGTGGCCACATCGCTCTCTCGATACGCTGCACAAGAATGTAATTGTAATTACGCTCGGGATGCACAAATGTTGGCGTTACTCACCATTTTTCTCAAAAACAACAATTGCCGCAGACTCTTCGGACAAGTCTGGAAAACTGCCAAGCAAAGATATACTCTTTCGTACACTATTATTGTGAAGAATGCGCTTCAACCGGAACTTGCTTAAGTCATAGGTAGGCGTCTTAACCTCTGAACTTTCCACTGTATCCGCCGGCATTACTAAATTGTTTATTAAAAGTTAGTTAAGGTCGCGGCAGTAAGACCATTCGTCAATAGGGGTTAGTATTGTTTTTAGTGTGACCATAACTCGCTGCAGTACACTTGCATGGTAGACTTAGAACTGGTTCACCTGACCGAACGGCAGGGAAATAATTATTATAAAATATTTTATCTTATTTTAAATATTATTAAATTATTTTTTCAGCCGCTTGAATTCAAAATGTATGAATTAATTAATTAAAATAATTTTATAATCAGCTTACAGCTTTTGTTTAGAGGAGGATAACAAATTTATCACCTTTTTGCCAATTAATAAATCAATTTTTGGATTACTTAATTTGCTGATCTCTGGAGTTGCAGTATCCCAAAGCTGTGCTCAGATAAAAAAGCTTCTCAAGAAAAAAAGCTTTGAGCGGGAATATGCATATACTTTTAAAATAGGTGTATCAATTCAATTAAATTAAACTAGCGCTTCAGCTCCAAACAGCTTTCAAAGTTACATGTTGTACTACCACAAGTGTGCGAGACTTCGTGATCCTTGGTAGAGAAAGTCTGAAAGCACTAAAATTTAGCAAGGCTGCAAAGAGTGATCCATATGTGCGAATATATTTATTATTTTTGTACGTCTACTTTTTAAAGATAATTTCAATTTTGAATCACTCTTTGCAGCCTTGCTATCCTTGGTATCTCGCGAATTACGCGAATAATGCTGGCTTCCAAAACGTCACGTAACCCCACTGGAAAAAGTATCTTGATGTGATATTAACAACGCAATAACAGCAGGAGGTCCGGAACGCGAATTGAGCTGCACACCGAAACAATTTCTCAAGCCATTGTTTCGCGCGCTGTGTGTACCATAGCACCGTCTTGCTGAAACCAAATGTAGCCGACATCTAGGGCTTCAGTTTCAGGTAACTGAAAGTCATTTATCATGGTGCGGTAGCGCTCTCCATTGGCAGTTAAGTTCTTTCCGGCCTCAAATACGAAACGATGATTCCAGCAGCCCATAAACCACCCCAAACAGTGCATTTTCGTGAATGTAACGGTAGTTCGAGTCATTTCGGGTTGCTCATTAGCTCAAATGCAGAAATGTGTCTTGTTTGACGCGAAAACAGCGGATCTTCAGTGAGCTGTTGCCCATTGACTGAAATGTAAGCGCAAATTCAAGTCTGGCGATGGTTTCTCAAACAATCCTCAACAACAATTAAGATGACACCAGTCACGCGTGATATCTAAAAAATGAGTATTGAAAATAAAAACCATTTCCACTATCTCAATACCCTTGCAGAGGGTTTACAAAAATTGTCCAGATGTTTGTACGGCTTAGAATGAAGCATCTCCGATTACATAAATATTTATATATCTTCAGGGTCGTTGTTGGCGTCGCGGGTACGTGGCCTATGGTTACCCCGCTTAGAGTTTGAAAATTGGGCCTCGTTCATCTTTTATCAAGTAAAACTTTTCCGATAACGCTATCTATTATAGAGAAGACCAAATCTTGAGGTTATATTAAATCATTTTTTAAAATACTTATTTAGAGGAAATTTGTAATTAGAGAAAATTTATTGTGGTATCTACCAAATCAATTTCAGTGCAAATTTTTCTCCTCAACAAAAAACAGATAAAATTTAAGTTGAATAATAAATACATCTTTTCGTATACCACTACAAATCGAGCAAAAACACCGAAGATATCAGTCCCTCCAATTATCAAATAATTTAAAATAAAATAAGTAAATATAAACAAATATTGAAGAGATTTTTGCTGTCGGGCCGTTTTAATTTACACACTATTGTTTTTAGTGTGGTAAACATTTTATGACATAAACATTATATTTAAGAGATTGCTTCTAAGCTGATAAAATTTTAATCCTTGCATGCAAAAAACTGGTTCAAGTGGTTTTGACGTCCTGATTTGAGGTGAAGGTTCTTCCATCCAAAAACTTTAGCAGAGGCCGGAACAAGTAATAGTCCGAAGGTGGCAAGTCTCGAGAATATGGTGGGTGTGGTAGCACATCCCAATTAAGTTGCAAAAGCTTTTTGTATGATTTGACTTGTATGAGGTCTCAAATTTTGTTCTGTAAGAACTTGAGGAGCCCATATGTCCAGCTTCGAAATTAGTCCTAGACGTTCTTGTGCTTGTAAATTGTCCTTTCAGTAATCTCTCAAGTTGTTATTCGACAATTTGCAACGACTTTATTTTATCCACATCGGCTTCAAAAGGCCTTCCAAGATGTGGCTCATCCTCAAGATCGAAATTGCCGGAACGAAATTTAACAAACCAATTTCGGCATTGGTGTTCGGTCAACACATCTTCTCTTTTCTACCCTTTTGATAGTAAAACAGTGAAATATGCCGAAAATGCTGATTTCGATCTTCCATCTTCGATAGGGCACCAAACAAAAACTATTCCAAAAAATTAAAAATAAAATTGTTTTCCAAAAAAGTCTTACTATCGGGGTGCCACAGAAATCTCTAGAGATTTTGCCGACGTATGTAAATCTCTCGAAAAATTCGTTGGCGCTACAGAACTTTCAGAGATTTCATTTTCTAATTAGAAAATCTAGTTGGAGCACCAGATGTTCCAATTAATGTTCCATCTTTAAAAAGCAGGGCTGAATCTCTCGCCAAAAAATTTCCTTTATTTTAGATGTGGGTTAATTTAATGATTAACTGAAATTTTTTGATTGTGTTATATGTTTTATGATGCATTTTTAAATAATAATTCAGTTTTAAGTCGCATTCTCCACCAATATAATGCAAAATTTAAAACTTGTTTTCGCCAAACATGTGGTATTAGTTTCCATCCCTTAATCCGCTAGCTGTCATGTAGAGGGCGCCACTTCAACAAAAGGCGCTAGTGAGAAAAGAGCCAAAAGAAATTTCTGTGGCATCTAAAGTTTGAGTTCGGTGGGAGTTTGGTTAAAAGAGGCACAGATGAGAGAAATCTAGATAATTTGTTTGCTCGGTGCCTCTTCGCTGGCAGCTGCGCTGCTGTGGCGCTCAGGTTCGATTCTCGCCCTGTCTTGCTCTATCGCGGTTGTATTTTGTTTGCGCCAATGATGGCTGATGGGTTGGAGTGAGACAGAGTGCAGACGGTTCGACTCCGTGACGAAGACGGTTTGAGTTCGTGACAAAGACGGTTGCTGTCTGAGACTGAACTGGGTTCGACCGAGCAAACGTATAGTCTAGATAACACAGGCCAACAAAATGACCAACTTTGTGAGGTGCAGCCCTGTTGAATTAAAAATATGATAAGTTTATGCTCACTGATTCCAAAACCGGTTTCGGTTTAGCTCCATCAGCTCTTGTTTCCAAGATATGGCGGAAAAACGAAAAAGTTGAATTTTTGGCACTCTAGGATTTATGGAGGCCACACTAGGCATAAATATGAGAATTTATGAGCTATATGCAATAAAGTACATATCATTGCATTTTTTAAAAATCAAAGGCGCTATATAAGTTGAGCGGAAAGTGTCTAATTTGGCCTTTAAAGACAGACATCTTTCGATTTATGGTATTTTTTACAATATAAATCTTCCCGTTTAAGCTAGCGCGGTTATTGGATAATTATTTTCGCCATCTGAGCATATGGCCAAACATATGATCTTGTTTTGTGATTTTTATGACATTTAAAAGTGTTGGTTTGGCAAAGTTATAGCCTGTTAGAGACGAAAATAAATATTTAAATTTATAGGAGGAAAACTAGATTGTCGCTCTAAATCTGTATAGGAACTGTAAAGAGGCTACTTGATTAGGCATAAAGTGTTATATGTTTACATGTAGATGATAAATTCTATTTTGAAACAAGTAGCCTTTTCACAGTTCCTATACAAATTTTTACTGACAATCTAGTTTTCCTCCCATAAATTTAAATATGTATTTTTGTCTTTAACAGGCTATAACTTTGCCAAATTAACTGATTAAAATGCCATAAAAATCACAAAATTAGATCATATGTTGGACTATATGATCAGATGGCGAATATATTAATCCAAGAACAACGCTAGCCTGAACGGGATGATTTAAAATGATTGAAATGCTATAAATCGAAAAATGTCTGTTTTTAGAGGCAAATTTAAACACTTTCCGCTGTACTTATAAAACGGCAATGATTTTTTAAAAATGCATTGATATGTACTTTATCGCATATAGCTCACAAATTCACATATTTATGCCTAGTGTGGCCTCCATAAATCCAAGAGTGCCAAAAATTCAACTTTTTCGTTTTTCCGCCATATCTTGGAAACAAGAGCTGATAGGACAAAACCAATGATACAGATTTGTTCAGTGCAATCAATATTAACATAATCAGATAAAAATAGACCTGCATCAAAAACACTGTTGGGCTGTGTAATAGATGGTCGTTGGAAGAGGTTTCTGAGGCACCCACGTATATCAGCTGTTCAAATATATAACGAAAAATTCAATAAGATCAGCTGTTCATAGATCTGCTTTATCATATCAAACGTCTCTGTCACAGATTAGCCTAGTTTCACACAGAATTAAATCGCGTGCCTCTTGCCGGCTTGCACCACTCACAGAAACACGTCGCACAGGCATTTGCCTGTTCTGACTCTCAAGACGCTCAGCTAATATGGTCCAATTGAAATTTTGGAAGGATACTCATTTAAAGCCTTAAATCAGTGGCCGGCAAAACACACATGCTCATCTTGGCAATGCGTGTGTGTGTTTAGTCAAGCGAGAGCGCTCTCATTTAACACTTGTTTGTTGTTGCAAAAGAGATCAGTGTAAGCTCTTATACCGGCGGTGTATCGACGTCTCTGCTACAGAGGGCTCTTGTATGCACAGAAAATAGAATCGTGCCGGACTCTGCTTAATATATAAAAATTATACAAGCATCAAGACTGCGTTTCCTTTGAAAAGCAAGATCCAATAGAAAAGTCTCCGATTGTTCAGTTGTTTTTCCTTCTTTATTTATTTATTAATAGTGTAGCTATGTCTGTTATTGTGTATTAGGCTCTGTCTGTGTGTGTGTGTGTGAGTGTCTGTATTTTTATATATTCTTCAATTCTTTATTATTATTACGCTTTTTGTATATTTGTTATATTTGCAATACATTTTCAATACATTCCACTGCGTTTAAGGATTTTGTTCAGTTGTTGCTCGACTTTTCCAGCTAAATCATCGAACTTGAATTTAGTCTCAGAAAAAATCATATGTGGTTAGTAGAGTTGGATGGTATGGGTGTTCTATATAGATCATATACAAGGTTATATGGTACGTAAACTGAACCGTAATTGAATTGGACCCAACCCCCAACGTTTAATGGCAGCGTCAAAGCGCTATATTTCAAATAGAGAGTTTTAGTTTCTGGATTTTTGGTTTTGTTTTTGCTCAAAGTGTTTCGTGTTGCTCTAGTGTTCTACGTGGAGAGAATTTGGCGAATTCGATTCGAGGATTCTCCGCTAGAGAGTTGTGCTATGCGAATGCTCGGGTTTTGTAAGCTCGTCAGCTGCCTATTGAAATCTTTAGCCTGGAAGCCTTGTACAACATCGTTTATGGTACATACATAAATATTATTTCAAATACATACATATACATCATATATATATAGGTATATATATAAAAATAACAAATAATAGTAGTAATAAAATCGTAGTGTGTAATTTCCCATTATTATAATAATAATAATAAAAACAATGCGCGTCGGCTTGCCCTGAATACTAAATGATACTTTCAATTGCTCGTCGTGCCCGATAGATGATCCGCCTCCGGATCCAGCGGCTGTTCCTGTGGCACATACATCACAGCCGTTGGGGAGCTGCTGCTGTTCACCGTCATGCTGCTGGTCATTGTCTTGTCCGCATCAGATATGGACCAATTGCGCTCCAGTTGCTCCAGCGCGGCCATAGTGGCCGTTGTCGTCACGCCGGCCCCGGTACTCTCCGCTCCAGCTCCGTCACTCAAGACGCCCGCCCGTAATGTCTCCTCAAGCAGAGCTTGAATTTTATCCTGATCATCCAAATGGACAAAACCAAGACGCACCAGTTCGCTGGTAAGATCCGCCGCCGTGTCATCCTCATTCACCTGACACGTCAGCTGACGATTCATTTTGTCATCCATGCGCAAGAGTATTGTCATCAGTATGTCCTGGCCATCCTCCTTCAGTTTCTTTACACTGCACATCATATTGACAATGCGGCGCGATTCTGTGTCCACCGGCTCCGGTGTTGCCGACTTTACGGAGTCGGCTCGCTCTGGGGAGGCGGCACGTGAGCGAAAATTTGGCGGCTTTTTGCCGCTGTACGTTATAAGCGGATAGACACCGTACTTGACATCCTCAACGAACTTTTCCAGCTTATCGGCACCAGGCACATCGGAGAGTCGATACTGACGCTCCTGGCCACCGGACAGTCGTAGCTGGGCCATGATCACATCGGATTGGTTATAGCGTTGCATTAGGCCATCGAAGGCCGTCTCCGAGAACATGGTGCGGTTGGCGGGCGAGAAGACCAGACAGTGGGCAGTCAGCAGTTTGAGAGCATGCACCTGGATATGAAAAAGGGAAATGGATTTGAAGTCACTTAATAAAATAATAATAATAAATTTATTTAAAACCAATAATGCGAATATTATAAACAGTACAAAGTATTAAATTACTTAAGGTTTTTATATATTTTTCGACTATGACTATAAGTCGTCAGTTGGAGAATTCGTTTCTATTTTTCGTTGATTTTTGATACTGTATTTGGGGATGCCCTGCTTCCCCGCTCGTCGCGAGATACAGAATCGTTGGGACCTAGTGTCTGATTAGGAATCCACCAAATTTTTAAAATTTTAGAATTTAAAGATTCCCCCAAAATTCGTTTCGTATACTGAGTGGCCTGTACTAATCCCTTTCAATTAGTATCGCTCGCATCATTTAAAATATTTATGATCTAATTTAAACTTAGTACAGGTTGATTAAAATATAGTGCACTGTGTTCTCTTAGTATAGGACATCTGTTCGCCTTTATTTGTCCGTCTTGTAATAAATCTATTTCCATTTAACAGTATCATGTCACTTTTTGATTTAAAAATCCATGATATTGCCCGTGTATCTACTTGTGCATATTTTTTGCCCACATGGTCGAGCTCTTTATAGATTCTCTCCTCGCTGTGAACGCATTGTGATAGGCTTCCCATAGGTACTCGTTGTTCCAGTCCCACTCTATGTTATGCAGTGAGCACGCAAAAAATATTTTACAGAGAAAGCATTCGTGGCAGACTATGACTTTCGTATGTAAATAGAGTTTTGAATATATAACGAAGGTGCTGGTCCAGCATGTAAAATCTACTACCGTATTTATTCGTTTCCAATGCAAGGCCATAGTGTGAAAAGCAAAGCAAAGAGGAGCTTATCCACTTCATTGTGTTGACCACGGTTGCCACACTTGGTGTTTTTGCACCAAAACTGGTGTTTTTTTTCTCTTGGTGCACTGGCACTTTTTTATTGGATTTGGCTCTTGTTGCTTATAATTGGCTTAAGCGACAAAGTTCAAACATTATTCAGCACCAAATGTAGATCTGGATATTTTTCCCTGTCAACACTGAAAACTATCGAAAGCACGGCATGCAACTCTGTAAATAATCGGAACCTATGCCCATCGCTAATACTAGGAGTACTGTATTTGAGGCATGGTTTTGAGCTGGTTAGCCGGTTGAAGCGCTTAGCTAATTTGTGAAAAAATTGACAAGAAGGTTAAAAGAGTTTAAGCACCAGCACAACATATGCCTTATAAGTTGACTATACATTTAGGTTTCTTACAAAAAAAATAGAGGGAAGCTAACTTCGGCTGTACCGAAGTTTATATACCCTTGGAGCATGATATAATCTGCCAGTTTGATATATGGCTATACGATATATTCATCAAAAAAGTTTATCTCACTAGAACTACATTTTGGACCGATCGTTCCTATGGCAGCTATAGTCATCCGATTTAAATTAAACTTCACAGAATTGTGTGGCAGTATATAATATTGATCTGTACAAAGTTTGGCAGCGATAGCATTGAAAACAAAAAAGTTTTTCTCACTAAGACTTTTTTTCAGACCTATCTTTTGTATGGCAGCTATACTGTATAGTTGTCCGATTTTGATAAATCTCGGTGAGATTATGTGAAATCAAAGAAAACTTATAAATACAAGGGTTGGGAGCGATAGCATTGAAAACAAAAAAGTTTTTCTCACTAAGACTACTTTTCAACCGATCGTTCCTGTGGCAGCTATATGCTATAGTCATCCGATCCAGCCGATTCCGACAAATGTGTTGCGTTTTTATACCAAAAGACTTCGTGCAAAGTTTGGTTGAGATAGCTTTAAAGCTGACGGAGGAGATAGCATAGAAACAGACGGACAGACGGACATGGCTGTATCAACTCAGCTCGTCATGCTCGTCATCTATGCGTTACAAACATCCGGACAATTTTAATATAGCCTCTCCAAGGGTATAAAAAAGAGAAACTTGCACTGAGTCTTCTTACACAGACGCTGAGACCACAAACACTAGTTCTTAGGTGGAAAACAAAAAGTGAGTGTATCCGCCCACTGAAAATTTCGGAGTCGCTTGATCATTTTCGCTGGCTCCGAAATAATGATATATGATATAAGACAAATTTTTAACACTGATTGAGTTGGAAAAATGTGATGAAGAGTCGATTTATAGGGCAGTAAAATCATTTCTTTTAACAAATGGCATACCCTTAAAAAATTAAATTGGTCCTGCAACTGACGGCTCAAACACTATGGCTGGAAGTTTAAATTGTCTTAAAACCAAGCTAAGCGGGAACACAAACTTGTTTTACTTGAAATGCACTTGCCATTCCCTACACCTTTGCTCGGGCTACGCATGCAAAAAATTGCCATCGAGCATTGAATTGCTTTGCCGAAATATATTTTTATTTTTTCCGTGGAGCCCTAAAAGGACTCAGGAATTAAAAGAGTTCCAAGAATACTGAAAGTAAAACCACACAAAATTTTGGGAATAGCAATGACATGAAAAATAGATGTCTTAGAAAAAGTTATTGGGCGAATGCTTGAGCAGTGGGATGCTCTCCAATTATTTTTCTTAGATCAGACCAACAATATTATGTCAAAAGAAATAGTCAATTTGATGATTAAACCTCAAATTAAAAGTAATTTCTACTTTTTAAAATATATTCTTAAAATTATTAATGATTTAAAAGTATTCGCTTAGCTTTCCTTTATATAAGACTAGAATCTACTTTAAAAGTAATTATCAATAATTTTGTTACTCACTCATATTTAAAGAATATGGACCTTAGTCGCTTTGATGTTACCGACTTAAATTCTTATTTTTTGCCCGTTGACAACATTTTTGTTGGACTTAAAGCCCAACAATATATGGATAGCCAGTGTATGGAGAAATCTGTACTTTAAAAGTAAAGGAAACGGAACGCGAGTTTTACTTGGAGCTGGTTCTGCAAATAATGCAGCGCTTTGATTTTGACCGAGAGGATATTAAATCTCTTATGATCACACCAGCCAATCTAATTTTTAGCGAAGAAACCGATATAATGCCACCAATAAATTAAAAACTTTGAGATTTTATGTGAATCGTATCCAGATGATGAATCGTATCCAGATTAAGGAACTAGTAGGATTTGTAAGAAATATATTGTCCCTTCCACACAGCTCTGCTCAGTTTGATAAAAAACAAATTAAGAAATAAACTCGAATTTGATTCAGTATCAAATATAATGCTATGCAAGGAATTTTGTACGAGTACAGAGCCAAATTATGTGTGGTCTGTCAAAGACTTGTAAATATAGGAAAGCAACTGATCTCAGAGTGTGATTTATATAATATCAGTATATTTAATATTGACTGTTTTGTTTTCGTAATGTTAAGAAGTAAATTAATACATGAAAATTTTTTTATTAGACATTGTTTTTGCCAAGAAAGCTCTTCCAAGTAATGTTTATGCTTTGATTTGCAACCGCAGTTCTAGCTGTAACATGCTTCTTGAAATTTACAGGTAAAATCTTAATGGGTTCGCTAGGAAGTGTCCAATTTTCAGCCTTTGCCAGACGTCCTCCTTTCCTGAAAAACCATTATTTCCGATTTGGCCATATTAACTTTCATGTTCCAAGTCTTACAATATGAAATATATCGATCATTTGCTGGATTCATCAGCCATTATGACTATCTCATCTGCATACAATAGAAGGCGTATATTTTCTCTTTCCACTGTTAAGCCGCCACCTCTGAAATCATGGAGATCGTCAAGAAAGAGCGCAAGCAGTAGGGGCGAAAGGAGACAATTCTGCCTCACTCCGATATTGGTTTCGAAATACTCTGATAGCTCCTTGCCTGTCCAGATATCCATCTTCGTATTTGCATATATATTCTCCAGCACGTTTAGAAATTTGGTCGAGACTCCCAACGAATATAATTTGTACATTAACAGCTCTCGTGGGATTTTAATAAAGTCCTTTATTCGATGAGAGAATGAAAAAAAGGACTATCCTTGAATAGGGAAGCTCGAAATATTGTAAAAACTCGAAGGTAAGTCAAATGAGAACGGGTGAAAAGAAGAGGGTTTGCTGCCCTGAGAGAAGAAGAAGTCACACGATAAGGTATCGCCCTGCCTAAAACCTCTTTTGGTATCAAATGGTTCGGAAAGGTTCTTTCCCATTTTGACGGAGCTTTGTGTACTTCTCAACGTCATCATGCAAACTCGAACGTACGTTGCTGGTATACCAAGGGTAGACAAGGCTTCAAAAAACGAAGATATCAACACCGAGATCAGTGTAAAATGTGACCCAAAGGCATACATAAGCCTAAATGTATGCTACAGTTGGTATTACCAATTTCTCCCACTTTGTATTCAAAATACTCACCTCAAAAAGCA
>JAEIFU010001401.1:0-70237 GCA_018904235.1 Lordiphosa stackelbergi | reverse complement strand
AACTTGCCTGGAAAGAAATGGCAAAATACAGTTCAAGGCCGTGAGCTGGCCAGATTTTATCTTTCGATGAATTTAAATTTGGATTTAATTTCTCTTTTTTGTTTTCGCCTCATTCCAGCAAATTAAAAAGTTGCAACTTTTAACACAATCAGCGGCATTGAATCGCGAGACAATTGCGGCCTCACAATTGGCCACATCGACAGGCGGCAGCGGCGGTGGCAACAGTCAGGGAACGTCCTCGGCAGCTGACAGCTCGACAACTTTGACCGCACAGGGCGGCAGCGCCAGAGGCGATGATGTTAACGGCTCCGGGGCAGGTGGAATTTCTGGAGGCGCTGCAGGTAAATTGCAGGCAACCCGCGGCTCTGGAGCAGATGGAGGAGCTACAAGCATTTTGACAGTCGAAGAGGATACCTTGTCGTTGGACCGACTGAACTCGCTACGCATTTACATGACGTCGGTGAAAACTTTGCCGTTTAATTTGCGCATTTACGGGTGAGTGGGAAAGAAAATGGTCTAAAGTTGATGCTGGCGAAATTGCTGTCACTGAAATATGTGAGATGTGTAGAGAGAATGTCAAGAACTTACTATGACTGTCACATTCCACTCAATAATTTCGAAGAAATATCGTCATTTTATCGTCTTAAGTTCACACAGGCAAATAATTTGGCAAATTTTGATGAAATTTTGATGAAAAATGGGCTGAATTGGACAAATATGAGGACTAACATAAAAATAAAAAAATTTAATGACCTATTTCTACTGAAATTGTTGCATTAAATTTTAAATACACCAAATCTCCCTTCATAATCGTCTGATGGAGTCAATCAAGATATGAATTGAAATTTAATTTCATTGCCAATTATCGCGTAAATATTGTTTTCAAATTGGATTTGTAGATTGAATGCAATGTCCAAGAATATTTCAAAAAAATCGATTTTTATGTTTATGTTTTTATGTATATTTGCCTAGGAAATTTATAAAAAATCCACAAATTGTATTTTCTTTTTTCTACTTGAGAAATTCACTTTTACAAAGAATATAAGGTATGGGTGATTAAAATCTTTGTATACGTACCGAAGATGGATTAAATTGAGTGGATGAACTACACGGTGTGACAGTCAAAAAACTTCTGGGATGCGCCATAGTGTAGGTTTTAGATATAGTTAAATGTAACATTGTGGCATACCACAAATTTTTCGTGCACGTCAAAATTTGGAATTACGGTTCAAAACCCGTATTTGCGATGTTGATGGAATTAAAAATATATGCTTAAACTCGTAAAATAATACATCGTTTGAAGGAAAAAAGTAGCACCTTTCCAACGGTGTATTACATTGCGATCTCGGAAAATTAAGGAGGCTACATGTAAAAATATAATGATTTTTTTTAGTTTTTTGCGACTTTGCCTTACTTTGAACGAAAATTAATAAGTCAAACTTGTAAAAGTTACTTATGGTATGCAGTTTCAAAAACATTTAATTTCGGGTATTTTGCAATTAAGTTTATTAAAATATAATAGTTTTTGATAATATTTAATTTTTTAAAAAAAAAGCCATTTGCCGATATTTTAGATTTATGATGTGTATTAACCTCCGCGTAAGTTAAATTTGGCCGAACACGAGTGGAATGCGAGAATTGAGCTTTATTGAATTGATTGTATGATACCGTATACGGTATTACCGTTATTGAAAGCAAAGACAGAACAACTTAAACAAATAATCATACACTGAGAAAAAAATCAATCTAAAATCAAGATTATAATCTTGAATCAAAGAGAAATGGTGTCAGAATTCGACTAAGACCAGATAATCTTAATCCAAGATTATATTCTCAATTTTCTGAATTTTAATCTTAATCTATCAATCTTGGATAAAGATCGTTTATACTCGACTTTAAGATGAAACAATCTAATTTTTAAGTATGAAAAAAAAAAAACATAAAAGTTATATTAAGCTGTTATTATTTTTATGTTTTTTGTTTTTTTGTGTTGCGTTTGATTTAGTTATTAACAATTTTTTCTTTCTGAAAAACTTATATAAATGTTAATTATTAATCTACCTGTACTGGGACTTGAACTGAGTACCTCGGGGCGATTTACCTCACTGCGTCACCACTCAGCCCTCTCCGCTGTTGAGCCTCATTTTTGGCGCATCACTAGTCGTAGTATAAGAACTCAGCTGGCATTGTCGTGCTGAGTTCTTATACTGCAACTGGTTGCGCAAAAAAATTTCCTTCAACAGCCGAGTCGGTAAGGAGGATGCCAAAAGCTTTATTGCAACGAGAAAGTTGTGGTTCGAGTCCCAGGAGAGCCGAGTTGTTTTTTTAATTTTTTTTTTTATTTTTTTAACAAAATAAATATATTTATATATATCATAAAGTTTTTTAACTAAAGCTTTACAGAAAACTGTAGGACGGTTGATAAATTGCGAGATGATAAATCTTGTTTTTAAGATTTTTAATCTCATTTCAAGGTTTTTCAGTCTTGTTATTACAAAATTGAAAGATTCTCAAAAGAGATTTTCAATCTAGGTTTTAGATTGAATTTTTTTCTCAGTGTAAGAGATTGGCATTGAAGCGTTCATTATTTGGTGATTAAGATCGTGTGAAATTAAAATTTAAAATGTGTAATAAGCGAAATAAGTTTTTCTATGTTTGTGGTTTATTTACGGACACTAGTCGAAGGTGTAATTTTCGAAATAATATTTCTGTAGTGGTACGAACCAGAATATATTTGCAAGTGTTGTTGCACCAACCAACAGGAGCGCCGACTATGTTACATTTGTAAGCAGTTTTTTTGTGCGTACAATGAAATGGGCTGCAACATGTCCATAAAAACCCATTTTTTGCATTCCCACTTGGATTTCTTCCCAGATAATCTGGGCCAGTTCAGCGACGAACAAGGTGAAAGGTTTCACCAAGAAATCGCAACTGTCGAAAAGCGCTTTGATGGCAAAGATAAAATCAACATGATGACGAATTACTGCTGGTCACTTAAACGAGAAACCGATTATGATCAGTTCAAAAGGAAAAGATCGAGTAAACATTTTTAAGTCGCATTTCCAAAAACGGTGTAATATAAGTTCAACAAATGTCTTTAAACTGTCACAAAACATGATTAGAGACAATCTCATTCTAAAATAAAAATTCTCTAAGAATTTTCTATAAAGTGCTCAACAATATTATGGTCGATAGTGCTATAAGGCGCGATTCATCAACATATTGCACAAATTTCGTAATCCGAAAATATACCATCACTTTGCTAATTATTGACTGATTTTAGAAAATAGA
Organism: Lordiphosa stackelbergi; assembly: GCA_018904235.1. Classification (NCBI taxonomy): domain Eukaryota; kingdom Metazoa; phylum Arthropoda; class Insecta; order Diptera; family Drosophilidae; genus Lordiphosa; species Lordiphosa stackelbergi. Next base: position 66,946 of record JAEIFU010001401.1, on the reverse strand, counting down.
CTCACGTTTTACTCGTGAAAATGTATTCTTTACTTTCTTTTAAATAATAAAACAAGTATAAGGGGTTTCTACCAAAATAGTGTTTAAAAACATCACTAAAGTCAAAAAAATTTAAAAAAAAAACAAAAAAATTTGTTTACCTAGCAAATACTCCTATAAAGGAAATTGAACCTGTTAAGTCATTTATGGCACGTTTAAAGACCTAAATTAAAATCAGTGGATATTTGACGAAGCTATGGGCGTAAAAGTTTTTTTTACCGTTATTCAAAATTTCGATGTGATCCAAAAATTTCTGGTATGCTACAAAAATCTATTTAACTATACCTAAAACATACGCTGGGGGGTTATTTGTTCTGCTCATAACTTGAGAACCGCTCATCCGATCTTTATCATTTCTTCGGCAAATCGATACATATTGCTAATGACTAAATATCTCTAGAAAAACTTCTTTATTCTTGAACGGATTTTAATGAGTTATGTGGCATTGTTTTTGGTGACCAATAGTAAAATACATTTTACACAATATTTTTCGTGGTGAAAATCGCACTTAAAATCTAGCTGTTTTTTTTTTCAGTTGATCAATTTAATGCAAAGTTGCGATTAAAGCCTGTATAGGTGTAGTGGTGTATAAATTATCGATAGGACGTTCAATTACCTTCCAAGAAAGCATTACCTTTTTATGATATATGAACCGATACTGAAGATAAACACATTTTTATACCCGTTAGCCTTGTCCGTCTGTCCGTCCGTCCGTCTGTATGAACACCTAGATCTCAGAGATGGTAAGAGATAGAGGTTTGACATGTATGGGACAAATGCTTCTTTTATCTGCACGCAGATCAAGTTTGTTTCAAATTTTGGCCACGCCCCCTCCCGCCCCCGCAATTCGGAAAAAACGTTATATCTCCTACAGTTTTAAAGATAGACAATTCGTACCTTCTAGAGATAGTTAGTAATTAGCAAATCGATTTGCCGAAGAAATGAAAAAGTTCGGGTGAACGGTTCTCAAGTTATAAGCAAAAAAAGGAACCCACCCCCCCCGCACCCTAAAAAATGTTGCATACTTTTTGGATGGTCACTTTAAACTTGTTTTTCATGAGTAACTTACATGAGAAAGTTAAAGAGACAGAAAAAATCTTAAAAGATGGATATTAGAGTGCATATTATTTAAAAGCAAACCCTTAAAGCTTCAGTTTCGAACTTGATACCCTTAAAATAAAGAATTGTTTCATTATTCTCGGACCCTTGGAAGAATATATAAGCTCTTTTTTAAAAATCAGTTGGCAGGGCCATGCTCATTCTCAGAACTTATTTTCGGCTGTTGGGTAGTTCATGAGTGAGTGAACAAAATTGAGTTGTTTACTTCATTGAACAAGTAAGCATGTTCTTCTTTAATTGTTTTTTTTTTGTTCAGTGTTGCTCAATGCTCAGTAAGTAAGTTGTTCAATGAATTATGAGATGATTATTAACCCTCACTATGCCTTGGGGTTAGTTGACGAGCAGATCAACTGAACAACTAATCAAATGAAAAACTGAGCATCTGAACGACTGATCCATTTGAGTTAGCTTAGTCACTTTAAAGAAATGAACATTTACCCAACACTACTGTAGAGTACGCGCTCTGAATATAAACTCTGACAATATTCTCAGTACATTCTCTTCTTCTTCGAATATATTCCCAGCGTCTGAGTACCAAGCTTTTAAAATATATGCATATCGGTAAATTTCTAAAAGGAGAAAAAAATGAAAATTTTTGCGTGGGTTTCGTTTTTTGAGAAGAAAGCCTAAGAGAAAATGATTTGATGTTTAAAATTTCTCCCAATCTCAAGATAAGAAAACTTCTCTATACGGGGGGTAATGTTGAACATAACATCGCCATCAAAATCAAAATTTTTTCGTTCTGTAAATTTTTGTATTTTAGGTAAAAGATGCACAAAACTTTCTCTCATCACCAGTTTTAAAAAAATACAATTTTGGGTTTTTTATTTCATATTGAAAAAAGTGATTTTTTGACATTTCGAAAATTTGTTGGGGGATTCGAGCCACCCCATCTAAAAGTTCAAAATTCGTGTTTTTTAAGCCATTTATCTTTATTAAATGAAAAAAATTAACAATTTTTTCTCATATTCTTAATTAAGAAATGTCAATGAAGAGTGAAAATTGATTGACGGCATCAGACTTGTTTTCATTTATATTCGAGCACTTTTTTCTTGTGGCTGTTCTTTTTGTTTGCCTTTTTAAAGATTTTTTTACTTCTTTGGAAGTTTTTTCCTCTGTTTTAGTGAGCTTCATTGCAATATTCTCTTTGAAAGTCAAAACCGGCTTTTTTCAAAGTGGCTCACAACCTCCCATATCTCACTTTTTTTTTGGAGACGTCACATAACCAAAAGAAATTGTTACAAAAAAAAACATATTTCTATCAAAAAGGCAATTGACCAAAGATATTTTCCTCATACTTACTTTTGTCATTACGAAAAAAATTTTGTATAATATTCACAAGTCAAAAATGAAAAAAAAAATTGTTATTTTTTTTTTTTTTTAAAGTCGAGTTCTGGTTCACGAACTTAAAGAAGGTGTAGACTGATAGGTTGCTTGCCAAAAGTTAGGTAATAAGAAGGAAGACACATGACATAAGCAAAAAGTTTAAATATATTTTTTTGTGGCCAATATTCGAGTGGCTCAGAACGCCCCATATTCCCCTATAAATTTTGGAACAAATGTCGAAATACTTTTTTTCATTTAAAAGGTGTGAAACGATCTTTATTAAAGCACTACCAACCTCTAAAGCTTATATGTATGTAAAAAGCAATGTTTGTCAGTCCCTTTGTTTGTCCGTCAGCGTATTGTTCTTTGCGCCCCGCAGATCTCAAAGATACTAAACACTAGAGGCATCAAATTTGGAATGTAAAATATAAAATAATAAAACGTGTTTCACAATATTATAGACAAATTCTTCTGACTTTTTAATATATGCAGTTATCAACATTATTTATGGATACACCAAAATTTTGCAACGATCAAATGAAAAACAAGTAAGACCGTTGCAGTCGAGTGGCCCGACTTCAATATACCCTGTACAATTGACAACGAGAGCGTAACCGAAAAGTATGCAATTTTAGGGTAGTGGTGGTAGCGGGGGGCTTGATTCGCTTTTTGCTCATAACTTCTGAACCGTTCATCCGATCTTTATCATTTTTCGGCAAATCGATTATTTTGCTAATTACAAACTATCTCGAAAAATACGAATCGTCTATCTTCAACACTGTGGGAGATATAACGTTTTTTCAAATTGCGGGGGCGGGAGGGGGCGTGGCCAAAATTTGAAACAAACTTGATCTGCGTACAGATAAAAGAAGCATTTGTCCCATACATGTCAAACCTCTATCTTTACCATCTCTGAGATCGACGCGTTCATACAGACAGACGGACAGACGGACGGACGGACAGACGGACGGACGGACAGACGGACGGACAGACGGACATGCCTAAATCGACTCGGCTGTTGATGGATCAAGAATATATAACTTTAGGGTCGGAAATGTTTCCTTCTCCCTGTTACATACATTTGCACAACTTCATGATCCCCTTTTACCCATTTTTAATGAATTTATAGGCGAACGAAAATTCGCTTTCATAGCTCTACCGGCTGCCGCCAGCTTAATAGCTCATTCATGAAATTGAAAGGAATGTCCTTCAGCCTCGAAATCAAGGCCGACCAAGTGAAGAAAACAGAAAAATGTATTTCACATTTTCACTTTCGCATCCCTTTTGCGATGTTTGTGAGTTCACCGATTCTCACACTCATAAGTTCGGCACGAGTGACTTCGGCTACCGGTGGAAAATGGACCCTGCTCTAAATCATTAAATTTTTGTGGACAAAAAGTCACTAACTTATCAAACTGCTCTAGCAAATTTGAGAATTTGTAATTTGAGAATGCAATCTTTAAACGAAAATTGACAAATTTTTCAAAATTTTCATCATCCTTCTTCTTAAACCGACAAATTACGAGACAGTTTTCGTATATCGTCCTTATGAAATAAAGCCTTGGCATAATTTCTAATTACCAATGAACAGCAAATGCAAATTTTTCTTACCCAAGTAAACAGCAAACTTTATATAACGGCTTCTTGATTAATATACGCTGGGAAGGCAAAGCGTTTCTTCTCTCTTTTCTTTTTTTTTCGCCTTTGCTCTTAATGGAAATTGTATTTTATGAGAGCAATCATAAATATTAAATGCATAAAACAAGCTGAGGAGAGAAGGAATGGGTCATAAAAATTCAAAGTGGCAAAACTTGTTTGAAGTACCCACCAAGAATGTGGCCAAAGAAAAAGTGTTTCTTATTTCTTACCTGCTTGTCTAGCAAAGTGTCCAATTAAGCTAATTAGGTGACCTTTGTTTTCTTTGCAGCGAGGATTTATTTTCGGATCAACTCTATATGGATATTGGACTATCTACGCGACTGTTGCATATCATGGCCAATTCGACAATATTCGCATCTGTGATCTCCTATAAGAATTTAAAGAGTTTTCTACCCAAGACTTATTATACGCGTGGCAGGTGAGTTAAACAGTTAAAGAAGCGTTTTGTTTTATTTCAATGTATTAAGCTTTTATTTATTAAATTTACAAACCAAATTCCCCTTCAATCCCTCTCAAAATGATGTAGTGCCAACTGTTGGCTCCCCTTGGCTTAATCGCCTTTAAGCCAGCTAACAAATGCCACAAAATAACAACAAATGTAACGCTCTAAGTGTACACAAAATGCAAATACGAAAAAAAAAACAAGAATTTGCTGTGAGTCCGACATGGAATTGCAGTAGAAATGTTGCCAATATGTTCCCACAAATGTTGATTTAATTATAATATTTAGTCTGCAACATGGTTGCATATGTATAAATGATTTTGTGGCAGTTTGTATGGTTCAGTGTGTGTGTGTGTTAATGAATATGCAAGCTACAATTCCATGTTGCCTCGTTGTGTAAGTTGATCAGATTAGACGAAATGCAATCCTACACAATAATGACTTCAACTAATGCAAATGAGGTTTTAGTTCGGTTATGAATCAGTCAAAGCATTCGATCACCAGTGATTAAGCAATAAGACAGAAATATAATGAATTTTAAGAAGAATTAGCAGTTTTTATACGGTCAAAAAAAAATATGGAATGCAAGCGACAGAAGCAGCTTTTTTTGGTTTGTAAATGTTGGATCATTTAAAATAAAACGTTAATATTTATTGTCCATTGCCACCGTCTTGTTGTTTTTTCCTTTGTCGGAATTTATCGAAGTGATCCACGTTTTTAAAAAATAAAAAACAAAAATTTTTTAAATTAAAATAAAAAAAAAAAAAATAAATATATTTAAATTAAAATTTAAAAAAATTATAATATTTAAAAAAAAAATATTAAAAAAAAAAGAGGTTAATAATATACGACGCAACAATGTTTTTAAAAAATCAAAGAAAACAAGTAAGACCGTTGCAGTCGAGTAGCCCGACTTCAATATACCCTGTACAATTGACAACGAGAGCGTAAGTTAAAGTCGGCTTTAACCGACTTCGATAAACCCGTTACTCATGAAAAAAACATGTTTAACAGTGCTCCTGCTTTCCTTAGGGAAAAGTATCCGAAAAGTATGCAACATTTTTTTTAGGGTGGGTGGGGTGGTAGCGGGGGGGGCTTGGATCGCATTTTTGCTCATAACTTCTGAACCGTTCATCCGATTTTTATCATTTCTTCGGCAAATCGATTTATTTTGCTAATTACTAACTATCTCTCGAAAGTACGAATCGTCTATCTTCAAAACTGTGGGAGATATAACGTTTTTCCAAATTGCGGGGGCGGGAGGGGGCGTGGCCAAAATTTGAAACAAACTTGATCAGCGTACAGATAAAAAAAGCATTTGTCCCATACATGTCAAACCTCTATCTCTTACCATCTCTGAGATCGACGCGTTCATACAGACAGACGGACGGACAGACGGACAGACGGACGGACAGACGGACAGACGGACATGGCTAAATCGACTCGGCTGTTGATGCTGATCAAGAATATATATACTTTATAGGGTCGGAAATGTTTCCTTCTCCCTGTTACATACATTTGCACAACTTCATGATCCCCTTTTACCCATTTTCAATGGGTTCAGTATAAAAATAAAAATTTGGCGGTTGGCAATCTTAATCATTTAATTTGTTCCAAGTAGATTTGTTTACATCAATTTTTGAATATGATATCTCTGAAATGGCCGCCTCTGGCGTTGATGGCGTATTGTGCCCCTTTTGCAGCATTTTCCATCGATTTCGCCAACATTTCGGCCGGAATAGCGGCTATTTCTTCACGAATGTTGTCCTTGAGCTCTTCTACGGTCCTTGGCTTGTTAACGTAAACCTTTGACTTCAAATATCCCCACAAGAAGAAGTCAGGCGGCGTCAAATCGGGCGAACGCGGTGGCCAGTCCAAATCACCACTTTTCGACATCAAACGGCCCGGAAACAATTTCTTCAGAAAATCGATTGTTATGCGACTTGTGTGCGGTGGAGCGCCGTCTTGTTGAAACCAGAACTGCCTCATACGCTTTCGACGAATAATTGGCATCACAAAATTGGTCATCATGTCGCGATAACGCTCCTGGTTGATGGTAACAGCATGGCCATTTTCATTTTGGAAGAAAGACGGCCCAATGACCGTTTTCGCACTAACGCCGCACCAAACTGTGACTTTTTCGTCATGAAGAGGCACTTCTTGAATCTCCTGAGGATTTTCAGTGGCGTAAATACGGCAATTTTGCTTATTTACGGTCCCATTCAAGTGAAATGGGCTTAATTTTTAATTTTTAAAAGCACGTTGAGTTTTCACAATTGACTTGTTCTGTTTAATGTAAATTTCAACTATTTCAGAGCGCTCGCGTGGCGTGTATTGTTCCATGGTAAAAATCTGCTTGGACTGACGCTTCAAACGCGGTATGTCATTAAGCGATCTGACATCTCTGTCAAAAGTTATGGCGTTGCCAGATGGGTCCGTCGAATATGGGCGGGCCCTGTATACAGACATCTACTCAACAGACATTAGCTTAGTATTGAACTCCACGTTAGGCGGTACAGACGTGTTAAATAATGTATGTTAAAAATGTTCAAAGATTTTGTTACAAATGTTTTGTTATAATTGGTGAATTGTTCTTTGTAGTGTCCCTGAAGACGGATGCCGATGTGCATCCGAATATTTGGGAAACAAACACAAACTGAGTTTTTCTCCTCGACCTAGAGCCAGAAAGCATCAAATTCTACAATTAGAAAGGTCGCTAACCAACAACTCTGTTAATATTTATTGTTTATTTGTTTTTATAATTCGGTAATTTTATTTATTTATTTATTAAAGTCGCCAAACAAAAGGATGTTAACAAAATTTACACGTTATTTCTTGTTGTCAGTATTTTTTAGGGTTATGAATGATTTTGGCTATTTTTTAAAATATGTGTGAATTTTTGATGTGAAACATCTTTAATTTCGGTACGGAAAATTTTTAGAATGATTTCAGCGTCACGTGACGCTGACGTCATACATATTTTGTGTTGTTGTTTTGTGGACGCACCCACACACACAAGATAGCAGAGGGAAAGCGGGGGGGAAGATGAAGGGTGGAAAGAGGGGATGAAAGAGGTGATGAAAGAGGTGATGAATGAAGTGATGAAAGAGGTGATGAAAGAGGTGATGAAAGAGGTGTTGAGAGAGGTGATGAAAGACGTGATGGAAAGGTGATGAAAGAAGCGATGTAAGAACTGATGAAAGGGGTGTTGAACGAGGTGATGAAAGAAGATTTGAAAGGGGTGATGAAAGAGGTGATGAATCAGGTGCTGGAAGAGGTGATAACGGAAGCGATAAGGAATTTGATGAAATAGGTGATGAATGAGGTGATGAAAGAAGCGATGTAAGAGGTGATAAAAGAAGCGATGAAAAAAGCGATGAAAGAAGTGATGAAAGAAGTGATGGAAGAGGTGTTAAAAGAAGCGATGTAAGAGGTGATGAAAGAAACGATGAAAGAAGTGATGAAAGAGGTGTTGAACGAGGTAATGAAAGAAGATATGAAAGAGATGATTAAAGAGGTGATGAATGAGGTGATGAAAGAGGTGATAACGGAAGCGATAAGAAAGGTGATGAAGAGGTGATGAATGAGGTGATGAAAGAAGCGATGTAAGAGGTATAAGAGGTGATGGAAGTAATGATGAAAGGGGTGATGAAAAAAGCGATAAAAGAGGTTATGAAAGAAATGATAGAAGAGGTGATGTAAAAGGGGGAAATAGGTGGATTAGTGACTAAACAATGACTAAAGAGTGATTAAACAATGACTTGCATCATGTTTCACATCAAAGCCTCGTGAGTATTAACGACACTCACACCTTTTTTTTTTTTTAATTAAGATCTTGAAGCGTAGAAAATATTTTTCCTATTAATTTTAGGGTACATGTGACCTTCTTTTTTTTTGTCTTTGAATTTTTTTGGTAATTTTTTATTTATTTGGTAATTTCTAGTACTCGTTCTTATTTCGTTTTTTTTAAGAAATTTTCTATAAAAAAATAGAGGAAAGCTAACTTCGGCTCGACCGAAGTTTATATGCGAAAATTTTTATATGGCAGCTATACGATATATTCATCCGATTTTGATCAAACTCTCTAAAATTGTGTTAAGACAGATAATATTCATAACAAAGACGCTACCATTGAAAACAAAAAGTTTTTCTCACTAAAACTATTTTTTCGACCGATCATTCCTATGACAGCTATATGATATAGTCATCCGATTTGGATCAGACTTACCAGAATTGTGTGTAAGCATATCATATTGAGTCAGTAACGAGTTTGAGAGCGATAGCCCTGAAAACAAAAAAAGTTTTTCATACTAAAACTTTTTTTTCAGATCTATCTTTTTGTATGGCAGGTATTCTATATAGTTGCCCGATTTTGCATAAAACTTGCTGAAATTTTGTGAAAACATAAAAAACTTATAAATACGAGGTTTGGTAGCGATAGCATTGAAAACAAAAAAGTTTTTCTAACTAAAACTTCTTTTTCAACCGATCGTTCCTATGGCAGCTATATGCTATAGTCATCCGATCCGGCCGGTTCCGACAAATGTGCAGCGTATTTGTACCAACAGACTTCGTGCAAAGTTTGGTTACGATAGCTTTAAAACTGACGGAGGAGATAAAAAAAAACCAAAGGACGGACAAACGGGCAGACGGACGGACAGACGGACAGACGGACATATCAACTCACGCTCGTCACGCTGATCAAGAATATATATACTTTATGTGGTCGGAGATGCTTCCTTCTGTGCGTTACAAACATCCGGAAAATTTTAATATACCCTCTCCAAGGGTATAAAAATATTAAATTCGGTATTGAATGGTGGGCGGTGACACACCCATTTTTACGAACGTTAAGACTTCATACAGTGACCCTCACCAAATCGATAGTATAACATTTATAAGCTGACATCTGTTTGTTCATATCCTTTAGTACTTTGCACTAGCACATGGGTGTAGAATTTGGTATTAGTACTTCACTTAGCACTGCATTTCAGTACCTACTTTTTGCAGGCAACGCCCTAGGGGGTAACCAACCGTCACCTCTTCGCTTTTCATGTAAGTGGTGTAGTAAGTGCCGAAAACTGTTAGTACCGTCTTCGTCTACCCGACAGACTGTGTGAGCGTCGCGACGCGTAGTTTACTTTGGAACTGACGTCGTTTTACCAAAAGGGTACTATGGTAGGTACTTACTGCAGTACTTACTTGTATAGCGATTGGGTCACAATAGCCACCTTACTACTTAAGTTCACGTAAGTAGTGCAAGTAGCTATCGCCACCAGACGTACTGAAGGGCACGGTCGTGCTATATCGACTCGGCTGTTGATGCTGATCAAGAAAATATACGGGCCTGTTCTCGTTTCCGACTTCAGATTTTTCTAACGCTCTGTTGAAACGTTTTGCCTTCAAAAGTGTCGACTCGCAGTCGGTTTTTGGAAGTGAGATCATTTAATAATTCAGATTCCGCTTGATTTGATTGAAATCGAAAACATGAACAGGCCTGATTTACTTTAAAGGATCGAGAATGATTCCATACATACAAAAATGATTACATACTTTTGCACAAACTTATTATAAATTCGATGCAGGCTTTTTGACACTAACCTTTTTATTTTGCTTGTTTCGGTTCGGTTTAGCATTTTTAAAGGAAACTGGGTAATATATCAGTTCAGTTAAGCTAAGTTCTATGTACGTTTGCATCCTCCAGAATCACGGATCGATATTGCGCTTTTTCAAAATAAACTAGGCAATAAATCAGTATTCAATTTTGGATAGTTGCTTTCAGTCCAGGGCTGCGCACGGCCTATGCGCACATTGCTTGTTTTTTGTTGCTTTGCGCATCGCAATAGCCGGTTGTATAGGCGCTCAAACGGACAGCGCAATGCACAAACCAAAATAAATTTAAAAATCTCACGGAACACATAAATGTACATTTTGCAGTTTTCAATGTATGATTTCGTGTGCATTAGACAGCCCAGAGCACACACACTTTACCGAGCAATTATATTTCTTGTGGTTTTTGATGCTTCAGAAATATGGTTTTCATTTGTATTGGTGGATACGCCGCCGTAAGCTGGCTCTGGGCTTCTCTGATTTATTCTATGATAGAAAAGGCACACAGAAAAAGGAATGATATGATTTGGGGCTCTATATAATGTATTTTCAAATCAATAAAAAGCCAATATGACAAAATTGACATTGACTTTTTTGAAAATATCAAAGTGAAAAAGTGAAGAAAAAAAGATTTTCTATACATCACTTTCCTGTTATGAGAAATAATAAAAAATATCCTTTATATCTTTTCCAATATTATTTGACAAATTGATATTATTTACGGTTAAAATAAAACTTTATTGCTTAGAAATGATATGAATAAAATTATATGAAATTTTTTGATTGTGTCATATGTTTCATGATGCATTTTTAAATTATAATTTAAATTTAAGTCAAATTCTCCATACATAAAATGCAAAGTTTAAAAATTTGTTGGCGCCAAACATGAAGTATATCTTGCCAGCCCTTAATCCGCTAGCTGCCAACCAGATGGCGCCACGATCGCTAAACGGCGCCACATGAAAGACTTTGGTTTTTTTCATAATAAATATTGAAACTCAAATTTCAATGTTTAAACTAATTAAATAATTTTTTCGTTTGATGCAATCTATCCTAGAAAATAATGTTGCTTACATTTCCAAAATTAATATTGCTTGCTAAAATTCTTTGGGTGGTGAATTTTTCTAAATCTCCTCACAAAACATAGGGGGTTTGAAACCAACCAAAAGAAATTTGTGTGGCACCTAAGAATTGGAATTTGGTTGGAAGAGGTTTCTGTGGCACCCCCGAAAATGTCAAATTAATCAGCCCATATCAAATTGATATAGATCAGTGGTGCCCAAACACACACTATCAAGCGTCGCAATGGTGTGTGTAGCAGCGAAACACGAAGTAAACATCATTATGTCAAACATGGGCTACAAGCAAAGAAATAAATATGTGTACGTGCTATTTATAGAACACACGTATTCTCTCTTTCTATGCGTTTGTCGGCTGCGACGCCGGCAGCATTTTCAGTTCCTATCCCGTGGGACAGGCCATAGGCGTTTTGTGCACCACTGATATAGATCCTTTTATTTCTGTGTACAGCTTACATCTCTCACATTACATTTTTTATTGAATTTACCTTATTCTCAATTTCTTATATTAATATAAATTTTTTCTTCTTCTGCTTGCAGTGATCCCAAGGATTCCGACTACGTGCTTGCCTCACGCATCATTCAGACCTGGCTCTTTCAGTCCAATCGCTCAAATGATAACTTTCGAGAACCGCTCGACTTGCCATTTGAGGCTGGCCATGTGGAGATCATTTTCCAGCACGAAAGTGTTCCCAAAACAGGCGATTGGGTGGCTGTGTGTGGGTAAGTGGTCCTTGATCTAATGATATAAGCTGGGCATTTGATTTCTGATTGTCAAATTACAGACACGACTACAAGGCCTCCTTCGATTCCACCTGGCGCTCTGATTTGTGCATCACCAAACATCTAATGGAGAACATAACACGCTGCATTTGTCCACTGTCTGGAACCTATGTGGTCATGTTAACTAAACGCCAGCAAAACGTAAGGGAGGACAAGGTCAATGCCAGTTTCACTTTCACTAATTCTGTGTCCTGTGCCCCGTTGCGGCGCTCAACCGGGCCAATTTATGCAATTCACGTGTAGTAAAGTGGAAGCGCTTTATGATTTATGGCACTTTGGGGCCTGCCACTTAGTGACCAGCCATCCGCTGCTGCTTTTGGCCTTGCTGGTCATACACCTGCGAGCCAAAAATATATATTTTTTCATTTTTTTCGCATTTCCTTTGCTTGCAATCAACAACTTGGCTCTGGGCACCATGAACTTGCTTTAAATGCACTTGGCGTTTTTTGTTGTTTTTGTTTTTATGACGACGTCCTTCCCTCTGGCAATATTTTAATTTTTGCTAGGATTGCTGTTTATGGGTTTCTACTTTCATTTTTGCAGTCCACACAACCGCATGCCCAGCAGCGTCCCATCTTCGTGATCATCAGTTGTGCCTGCTGCCTGCTCCAATGCTGCTCGGCATTTCTTATACTGTTGCCCATCTGGTGTAATCGCAAGTGTGCCGTTACCTTCCTCAAGATGCAGTTTTGCATCTCCACCTCAAGTGTGATGCTAATTTATTTGCTGGGATTCATGAAAATGTTGCCAACGGTAAGTAAATGTGCACAGAAGTTGCATTGCTTTAAGGTGGATTAAAAATAAGGAAGCGCCTATAAGGTGAGGGACTTGCAAAGGTCTGGAAATGTATAAGTTTTTCTGCTGGATTCTCAGTGTAAGAGAACACAAGCATATCAATTCCCACTAGCTTTTCAGCATTGACATCTTTCCCTTTGTCCTTTGTCCTTTGCCTTTGTCAACTAAATCGCAGATATCTTTGCTGTGTAAATTCCCGCGACTCCTTTTCCTCTTAACATTTTCAATTGCTGTAACCTTTTTCCATGACGATTGTTTTCCTTTGTTTTACTGTCTTTTGCCTTTGTTGCTCTGTCGGTTGTGTCGTACACAATGTTTTATTTGTTTTTCATTCATTTATTGCGCCGCTGTTTTCACTGCGGCCCAGTTTATTACTAATTCAAAAATGTTATTTCTTGTTGGAGGTTTACAGTTATGTATTTTTTTACGAAGAGACCTCAAGGGATTAGCCAGCGGCAAGCTATTTCGCTTATACTTTTTTCTTTACGTTTATAATTTAGAAGATTTGCAAATACTTTGGGGAATACATAGAATTAGACGCCTTCTATTTTCCCACATGATTTTCTGTTGCGCTCTCACACAGCCAAAGGAACTGGTGCGGCAAATTCAAATTTTGTAAGTTGGTAAATATTAATTTCGACTTTAGCGATTCACTTTCCCTTCCTCGGGAGACCTGCTGCTGCTGTGCACTGTTGACTCTTAATTTCCCTTCCTTTGCCACCAAGATGGGCAGCTGGCAACAGGTTTAGCTTGGTCAGGGAATTGTTATCTCGGAATTTTGTGAGTGGGTTTGTCTCTCGCACAAACTAAATGTAAATTATAACCACCAAAGACTTGGCAGACGACAGGTTAATTTGTTTTGATGATGATTGGAGATTTGATTCCATCCCTGATTATGATTTGAGTTTGCTAAACCAGGTAAGATTTTGGTAGTTAGCCGCCCTGTTAATGGGTTTTCTTTTCTTTTCTTATTGTGAACTCATTTGAGTTGGGATTGCCTGAGTTCAAATTCATTGTATACAAATCACGGGCCACTTCATTCTCACTCTTTGTCCAGGTCCTTGGCACAAGCAGTTTACTTGTTGTTTTTAATTTTTTTCTTCAGCTGCTGCTCCTTTTATATTTGTTTTCTGATTTTTGGGTTACTTGGTTCTTAGTTTGGCTTTTCCTTCGTTTTATTTGTTTATTTATTTTGCTGTAATTAATTTTTATGCTTTGTTGGTTCTTTCATTGCAGGCGGCACACTGAAAAGAGTTTCGAGTGCCTGAAAGTATGCATTGATTTGTTTTTACTACAACCACAAGATTGAATCAACAAACAAAACTTTGCAAAAGTATTTTAGTGTTAATAATTTATTGACAAATAAATACACAATTTTTGTAAAATTTACTAAAATGAACTAAAATTTAAAGTCGCTAAATCAGAGGCCTTTTGGGCCTTTGTGACACCTGATGGGTTAAAAAGCGAAATTAGGTAAGAGGGTAAGTGGGTGTTGACGATCAGGTGCTTTGTAAATTCTGAATTTAAACCATCTTAAGGAGTCGAACGAAAGAGAAAGACGTCCCAGACAGCCCAGGTCTTCAAAGAATATCTTTCCCGGATGCATAGTTCTAATCCTAATCTTTGCTAAATTATAGTTGGGAAGTTCGTTTAGGTTAGAGTCTTGGCAGGAGTGATCGGGAGATGTGGCAGCTAGGTGTGAGGTCCCATTGCCGTTCTGCCCTAGTTCTGGATTTCCATTGTATTTCTGTCATGATGTCATGATGTTTGATGTACACCTTCTATTTAACCGTCTTCATGACAATCTAAACTCATTATAAAATTATCGTCAATTTGATTTACACCTCCTATTTACCCGTATATTTACCCGTATGCTTACCCTTCTATTTACTCGTCTATTTAACCGTCTTTATGACAATCTAAGCTGATCTATGCATTTTGTTATTATTACATTTTGCATATTTTCGCGATATTTTTGGATCGATCGGGTTTTTTGTGAGTTTATAGTTGCTATTCGGGGCGGAAACAAATCAAACAATCAAAGATCTTAAATATCCATCCAGCCGTTCTTGAGATATAAGTGGTGTAACACACATCACCAACTTTTTGCTTTTAAGAATCATTCAGAAAGCTTTATTCAAGAACCTAAAAACTTAAGACCCATACGGACATCAGAAGTAAAGAGAAGTTACATACAAAAATTGAGGGAAGAAGAAGCGGAAGTTACAATTTCGCCTCTTGAACTTTGGCACTTAACAGCATATTGTGGAGACTATCAGGTCTGTTCCCATTTCCGAGTGGATTTAAACAGTAAAACATTTGTATTTCCGAATCGGCAAAACTTTTAAAACCGAATAATTTGATCGTTTTCCGGAAACGGGAACAGCTATCAATTTCGATTCCACATGATTTGATCGAAATCGAAAACGGGAACAGGCGTGTATGTAAATTGGTTGTGGGCCTTTTTGTGCTTTCAGCAGTAGACGCTGCATTGAGAATGCACCATGTCACTTCACTCTGCTTCTACCTGCATTGACCAGCTGAAGTGTTTTCGTCTTTTATCGGGTCTTTCGTGTCTTCTATTAGCGCGTGTGCACTAGGTTGGGTATGCAATTTTTAAGGTCATGGTCTCACCCCCCTATCTAATACTTTTTGATGAACAATAAGCGTAAAAAAGAAACAAAAATTGAAAAAGTCGAGTTTTAACGGGCGCAAATAGCCTCTAAAGTTTTTGTATATAACCCATACGCAGGTTGCCTATTACCATAAATTTTTTTTCATTTATAAATAGTCTGCGTTGATTTTATTTAAGAACTATTCGAATGAAAAAAAATCAAAAAACGAGAAAGGCAAAGTTAACTTCGTCTGTACCGAAGTTTTGATACACTTGAAATAGCTTGTCTCAACGGTTAGCGACTTCGACCAAACTTCGCAGATCAGCTTAAAAACATTACATATTACCCATGACCGTGTTTGAGAGCGGTAATATTGAGAACAAAACAGTTTTTCTTACTAAAAACCATTTTCCGAACGAACATTTGTATGGCAGCTACAAGAAGTAGTCATCCGATCCGGTCGGTTCCGACATATTAGCAGCGTGCAGTAAAAAGAAGACTCTATGCAAAGTTTCAGCTCGATAGCTCCAAAACTGAGGGACTAGTTCGCGTAGAAACAGACAGACGGACAGACGGACGGACAAAGCTTAATCGACTCAGCTCGTCATGCTGATCAAGAATATATATACTTTATGTGGTCGGAGATGATTCCTTCTATGCGTTGCACACTTCTGGGCAAAATTATTATACACTTTTCAAGTGTATAACAATTGAGAAAGTCGGTCAAGCCCGACTATAACATACTCTTTACCCAGTGTAGAAGCTGAATGCACCGCAGCCGCTGTGCTCATTTCTCTCTCTCTCTCTTTGATGAATGCACCGGTGTTGGTTGCGGGGGTGGGGGGAGAGGGGGCTTTTTTACATTTTTCTTAACTTGAGAACCGCTCATCCGATCTTTATCATTTCTTGAACATATTGCTAATGACTAACTATCTCTAGCAGGTACGAATCATCTATCTACAAAACCGTGGGAGATATGAGGTTTTTTCAAAATGGGGGGGGGGGGGGGGGGGGGGAAAAAATAAAAATAAACTTGATCTGCCTGCAAATAAGAAGCATTTGTCCCATAATGTCAAACCTCTCTCTCTTACCATCTCTGAGATCTGTTTTGTTCTTACGAAAAGAGAATTAACACTCGGCTGTTGATGCTGATCAAGAATATAAGGGACGTTCCATACAAAAAAAGTTTTTTTCTGGCATGATGTTTCCGAAATGGATGATAATTGGCCCAAAGGGAGCTTACTATGAGAGAAGCTTAACCCCAAAATTTGAGCTTTTTTGGAGCTCTTTTGGGGAAGTTCTACGCTTAAAAGTGTAATATTGTGAATTTTTTAAATTTTAAATAACTCGAAAACGGTTTAAGATAGAGCTTTGCAATTTTTTTTCAAATGTTCAGGATTAATAAGTCCTTTTAAAAATATTTTGAAAAAATTTATTTTTTTTACCTTTCTTGAAAAAAGAAGGATTTTTTCAAAAAACTTAGTCTAGCAAAAAAAAACCCATCCTTCAAAAATTCTCAAAAAAAATATATGTAAAAGCCGCATCTTTTCCAAACATTTTGCGTGCCTGAACATATCGGTAGCTTGAAAATTGAGCAAGTTATAGCCATTTTTGTCATGTAATCTCAAAAATATCAGTATAAAAAATTTGTCAAAAATTTCTAATAAATTTTATTTTTGGTTCTTAATTTGCCCACGTACGATGGTCAACTTTTTTAAAGGGATTCCCACATAATTTTTTCTTGTGATATGGAAGGGGAGCGGCTTGCCCGGCAATACTCCTCCCAACAAGGAACAAGAATGAAATACTTACAGCTGAAAACCTTTATCAATGGGCAAATGATAATTTGAAAACCTTCAATGTTTTTTTGCACCCCAAAAGATTTCCAACAGTGTACAAAATATTTGAAATCCAGGTTCGAAAATTGTAAAAGTATCAAAGGGAAGCTTGGGACTTATCACGCGGTTCTTGTGAATGATTCCTTACTTAAAGTCAAGACGACATCAAGAAGTCCAATTTCAAAACTAGTTAGAGAGTAGTTTATTTCTTAGAGCATATTATTATTACTTTTATTATTCTATTATTTCTAATATATTAAACTATTACTATGAATGCGAATTGTTTTAGTTTTCCTTTCCAATTAATTTTTATTTTTAGGCTAATACAATTAATAAAAATAACAAAACAAGAAAGAAAAGAACAGTCGAGCACGCCCCCTCGTATTACACACCGTGCCAATACACGTCGCTGCTTGAATTCTCTACCGATTGAATAATTTGAAATCGGTGTCCAGGGAAAATACCAAGACAAAGGCATTGGAAGTTTTTTTTATTTCTTTTTCTGTAAGCTTTAAAGCCTAAGCGTTCTTTTCTGGGTCCTAAAATTTTATTCAATAGCTCAAAAAAGATGTTTGGGCAAATTAAGAACAAAGAATAAAATTTATTGGAAATTTTTGACAAATTTTGCTAGACTAAGTTTTTTGAAAAATCCTTTTTTTCAAGAAAGGTAAAAAAATTAACATTTTTAAAAATATTTTTCAAAAAAAACTTTTTAATCCTTAACAATTGAAAAAAAAAATTGCAAAGCTCTATCTTAAACCGTTTTCGAGTTATTTAATATTTAAAAAATTCACAAGCGTAGAACTTCCCCAAAAGAGCTACAAAAAAGCTCAAATTTTGGGGTTAAGCTTCTCTCAAACAACTTCAGAAAACAACTTTTTTTTGTATGGAACGTCCCATATATACTTTATAGGGTCGGAAATGATTCCTTCTTCCTGTTACATACTTTTGCACAAACTTAATATACTCTATGTACCTTCAGTACAGAGTATAATAATAATATTCTACTACTAGGTGTTATTTCAAACAATGACAGCAATTGAAATGAACTAATAACTTCGTTGTAAAAATTTGTATTTGGTGAACGTGTTGTATGATTAATATTTTTGAAAACTTTAAGGCCCTGTCGCGCCCATTTAAAATTAAAATAAAATTTTTTTAATTTTCACATTTATTATGTATTCAACAAATATTAGCTTTGGGAATGCTGAGACCTACTTTTTCCCATTTTGCCAGTTTGGGGTCCGCTCTAGTGTGCACAGATAAGACTAATATTAAAATATTTTGCCTTAAGTCTGAGTGCGTCTAGCCGCTCGTTAACTGGTGTGAAGCTGATGACAGAGCGACGAAGTCTATCACTCACTACAAAGCCTCATCCAAACTCGTGCTTGGAAGCATGCCCGCTAAAGTAGATCTCCCAAGGGGGTGGTGTTTTCTGTTCTGTTTGCTCTTTTGGAGGTGTTATTAACTTGCTTCAATCCATCGCATTTCTTGGAGTGTGGTTACATCCGACGAATATTTCTTGAGGACATTCACCAAATCGATATCAGCTCCATATCTGTTGAGGGTGCGGACATTCCAGGTGGCTATCCTTAAATCGTGGTCCTTAAAACGTTTGCGTGGGTCGTTGTCAGAGGGGATCCTATACGCTAAATGGTTCCTTAGGTTAAACGTAAGGATAGGCCCAAACACCCCCTTTTTTATACAATACGACAACAAAACACAGCTTTAATATGGTATGTATTTAATTCAGCGAGTGTGAGCGTAATAAAAAGGGTACATTTCAAATTGTTCAGATTACCAACAGTATTTACTTTCAACGTTAACCTTTCTTTTGAAATGCAAATACTTAAAGAATATGATATGCAAACATGTTACACGTAATTCTAAGCTTGAACCTGCTTACGACCAACTTATGTTAAACAACAAAAACTATGGGATAAGACTTGACATAAGCGCTATTCACCGCATTAGTGGGGCGTGTTATATGCCATTGGATTGTGCCACATCAGCATAAATGTGCTACCATTGCTTCAAGCTGCATTCAACGCTTAAGGCAAGCGGTGTAATGAGAAACTTACGTCAGTGCAAAGAGCAGTAAACCGTAGGAGAGGTTGCACAATGCTTTTAAATTTTCAAGCGGATAAATCCGCCAAAGGGAAAACTTTGACTTAATAACGCAACGCGCACGCACTTATTATTATTATTATTGCACATTAATTGCACTCACATTCGGGCAGCGCCACTTTATTAAAAACGCAAACGCACCTACCCTGCTACGATACATACATTTAAATACATATGTACATGCAAATTTTATGGTTTGGAACACGTGTCACATGACTGTGAAGGAAGCTGCCATTGGCGACGGTTGTGAGCCGCAGAGGCAGTCCCGCACAATACCACAATAAATACAATTAAAATATTCATTTTACTTATTGTGTATTTGTGTGCATAAATAAAACACAATTTCAGCGCGGCTGTTAACCAACAAAACAGTGAGAGGGAGAGAGAAAAAACACACATAATAAATAAATAAGAAAACATAAATTACGCATACGCCCCGTGCGTTGTCCCTCAAGGCTGGATCCTGGATAGAGGGCGTGTGGCAAGCCATTGCAGCAGAGCATATGAAAGGCTAAAGCTTTTAAGCGCACTTAACTCATAATTATTTGCGTTGCGAATTGAAAATTAAAAAGCTTACAAATTTGTTTTCGCTTTTCTCCCCGAGGCGACGAAAGCAAAGGCATCGTCTGACAATGCAGTGCTGACCCCGAGACTCCAAGAAGAAAACAAGCCAAAGCAAGTGGTTTTTCTGCTTTGAGTTGCTGGTTACCTGTGCATAAAAAGTCGGAACAAAAATGTGAATAGTGTAATCCTGCAGAAAGCCGCCAAGGAATTTAAACTCCACGTAATCAAATGAACCTCATGGAGTTTACAACCAAGTTATGTCTATAGAAAGCAAATGAGTCTGGAGTTTGGTTGAATTTTATTCTCAACTGTATTTTGCTTTTTCCTCATTTAGTAAAGGCACATTTCTGGTATACAATTGGCTCTTCATCGTAGGTTACAAAATTTATTTTCGAAATGGTAGAGTTTGAATTTCTTAAATGATCGATATTTGTTCGTAACTAACGAGTATTTGCAATCAACTTGTGTAAGGTTCTAAAATCGAAAGGAGATGCGTGAAGAAATGAAAAGCTAAATTGGATAAAATTAATTAAAAGACTTCGATTATCAGATGTTATCGATATCTAATTAACTTTAGAAAAAATAATTATTCGAAATAAAAAACAGGCATGTTCTCAATTCCACTACTTTTTGCAAAGTAAATCCTTTTCCTTTCGATTAATGTTTTTATTTTTGGAAATCCACTGGACCAAGCGAGAACGGCACTAGATACACAAGAGAGAAACCAGAATTTCCAGCGAAACGATCGAAAATGGAACAGTCAGAAATGAGAGAGGCTGACTTTTAGGTTCCACTTTTCGTTTTCGTTTGCACAGCCAAAATCTGGACACATTACATAAAAAATTCTTTATAAATCAATTAAAGACTAGAATGCAAATTAAATTTCACTAACAAATTCTAAATTGATCAAAGAATTAAGGAAGGTTCAATTTATGTACATCTAGCAACTGTAAGAGTGCCTAATTTGGCAATTACTTTTCATTCCACCGACCAACAAGCATTACTTTTCAAAACGAAAATCTGTTTCGTTTTGGTGTTGCGGGAACATGAATCAATTCCACTTTCGAAAAGTTGCCGTGGAAGTGGAATTGAGAACATGCCTGCTTACCCCGCACCAATGCTCCAGCTAAAGAGTAAGATGGGAAGAGAAAGTAAAATGGAGACAGAGGCTCAGTAACATGAGGTGCCGGAGTTCTAGTTCTAAATATATGCTGTAATTAAAGATTTTTTTAACTACCTAATTTTTTGACAACTACTTCTGATGACTACTTTCTGAATAGCTGCCATAGAAATGATCAAATTTTGCGTCGGAAAACTGGGTTTTTCTTGCGAAAAATCTGAATTTGTTTACTTTCACTATCATATTAGCGCTCTCAAACTCGGTTATGGTTAACATATTGTGTGTATATATAAATCGCTAGTCGTTGAAGCAGGCTTTTTCAAGTGTATTAAAACTTCGGCACAGACGAAGTTAGCTTTGCTTTCTCGTTTTCTAAAGTTTTTGAAAAATAAAGTATTTAGTTCTTAAAATGGAAAATGGAAGCCACTATTTCCAATGAAACTTATAGGCATATGCATATGCAACGATATGCTTTCTTACATAGGGGTGAGTTGTGTAGTTTTGTAGAAAGAAGAAGCAGAGTCAATTTTCTTTAGACTTCTGCACCACAATTTTATACTCTTGCAAAGCCGCTTATAAATCCAAAAGAGAAAAAAAGAAAGAAACAGATAAAAATTTATAATCTTGCCTAAAGTTATGGTAACAGGAAGAGCATAGAAGCAAACCTCATAACCGACCCAAGACACAAATCCACCTAACACAAAGTCCAACAACCAAAACTTTTCTATTTTTTTTTTAAAACTTTTGTGGGTTCCCTTTATCTTGCTCTCTCTGCAGCAGGTAAAAATAACCAAAACCTGCCGCGTCGCCGTCGACTTTCATTTTCAGTATGTTTAACTCCTATCTTGGCCGGCCTGGTAAATAACATTATTATTGATCATTATATTATACATATTTACAATTAATCCAGGGGGTCGAGCTGAGTCGATTGAGCTTTGTGCCGAGCGTCAAATTATCTAACACATGATGTGCGTTTAAACTCCATACTGTATTGTCCAAAGTGCTGTGCCTGTTTTTACGCAAACTAGTTGCTTATTTTTAAAGCAATCGAGAGGAAGACGTTTTGCACAAAGTCATCTTTATCAGGAAGCAGCTAATATGTCGGAACCAACGGGATCGGATGACTATATCTTATAGCTGCCATAGGAACTATCGGTCGAAAAGGGGTTTTGTAAGAAAAACTTTTTTTTGTTTTTAATGTTAACCGTGTTCCACTCAGCGATTATTAATACTATACGCTTTCACGCAGATTTGGGAGTTTTTGCAAAATCGGATGACTATATCTTATAGCTGCCATAGGAACTATCGGTCCAAAAGGTTTTAGTGAGGAAAAAAGTGGAGTCTTTGTGTGATTTTTCGTGTTTTTAATGTTATTGACGTGTCTCACTCCAGCGATTATTAATATTATGCGCTTTGACGTTTTGGTCAAAATCGAGATGACTATATCTTATAGCTGTCATAGGAACTATCGGTCGAAAAATTTTTTTAAATGCTGGCGTTCTTAAACTCTGA
The DNA here is from genome assembly GCA_018904235.1 of Lordiphosa stackelbergi. Classification (NCBI taxonomy): domain Eukaryota; kingdom Metazoa; phylum Arthropoda; class Insecta; order Diptera; family Drosophilidae; genus Lordiphosa; species Lordiphosa stackelbergi. The sequence continues at coordinate 44,318 of JAEIFU010001401.1, read as the reverse complement.
TGTATGAAAACATATTACAAACAAGAATAGGTATTAACTAGTCGTGGGAAAAGACGGAAGATTAACTCGGCCTTGTTCTCGTTTTATAGCTTGGATATTTGAGAATATCGAAATACTTTAGAAGATATAGCCTTTTTGGTCGACCAATGTCTTCGATAAAACAAGCAATTTTCAAATTACTTCAAACTTTAAACGCATTTATCTCGAAACCACGTTTTTCGAACTGGCGGCCATGATATCTCCAGTTACACTGAACCGATTTTGATGATTCAAAATGAAATCGACGCAGAATTGTCACCATTCTGGTCTGACCCTCAATCATAATTTTCAAAAATTTTTACTATTTTTTTTTTGTTACACTAAACTACAAAAAAGGGCCCAAAATCGAATTTTCATTTTTCAATGGCCGCCATTTTGTCAAAAAAAAATCACAAAATTTTTTCGAGGGTCAGACCAGAATGACATCTATACTGATTATAACCCCGTTTTTAGTTTTCATTTCACACAACCTGGAGACGTGGAATCATGGCCGCCAGCACTATACCTTTTTTTTTGGACACCCACTTTGACGGCCGAGAACTTTTTTGAACAGCCCTCGTATCGAAGCAGTAAAAATTTTTTTGTTTACTCTAATCTGTTTGTAACATAATACAAAAAACAGAGTTGGTAAAACTCTTTGCGTTTTCAGATAAGATTTTTTTTTAAAATAGGTCCATAAAACAGCCTCGACATGGAGAATACCCCTTAAAAAAATACCTATTAATCAACGGAAATTGTGGATATTAATAATAATCATATTTGTTATCATCCCCTTCCTCTCTTATCACTGTCAAGCCACTGTTAAGTCACTGAAGGCTGTCAAACAAACATGACATTTACTAACATTCTCATAACATAATTTGACCCCTCAATGCACCCCACTTCTCCCACTGTTAAGTCACTTTCAAACAAACATAACATTAACTAATATTAACATAACATAACTTTCCCCAATGCACACCATACCACTCCACACTACTTGCTTCCTTTGGCTTTGCAAATACAATACCCAAAAGAATCTGTCGCAAAGACAAAATTTTTCAAGTTTTAGTCCCCTAGTTTTTTAGCTTATTTCTTTTTTCACGTTAAATATATACTATAAACTTACGAATCAAGGGACGCCCGTATAATGTTACATTTTTCATACAAAAAAAAAAAAGCAGTGTAATGCTAGTGCTAGCACTTGGGGTGTACTTAAGCTCTCATTGAAAGTAAAGCACTTAATCGCTTATTCTGTCAGAAGGTTAATGTAAAATTTGACCTTGGTTAGGTACAAAGAACTTGAATGTGAAAATACGCACTTCAGGTAAGGTGGTACACAAAACTTGTATCTAGGTATATACCTAGTAGTACTTCCTTACACTATGATGAAGTGAAGCTGTCACAGAAAGCAACTATGTATAACATGCCATTATTTTTTCCATTATTTCTATAGAAAGAGGGGGTCCTATGCAGCTTCAGGCTCGGAGAGCAAGTCCGTTAATAAGCGGCTCTTTGCCCTGCCTTAATCAGTTTTTGTCCTAACCCTTTGTACTTTTGATAACTTTTGCGAATATTCAGTGAGCTTTTGCTTGCTACAACTATTAAACCAGCTCTCTTCAAATATAATCAAAGAAAAAATGTCACAGATAGGAATGGGCTAACAAAATGTTTTACAACTTTTTAATAACTTATGTCCAGTGTCCTTCCAGCAAAAAATCGCGAGTGCAATAAAATGAATTATGGCGACAACTCTGATGTCATAAAATTTTGGTGTCGGGGGAGGGAATAATAAGTAGATTTTGTGGCGCAGCTGTGGGAACTTTTTATATTTAATTAAAAATAATGATGTTGCAACTGCCTTCTTATTTGGGCTGCTTATTAATGGGCCTCCTCATAATTTCCTCTTTGCAGAACTGGCATGCCATCATTAGCAGCTCCCTGGCATCGTTGCTGCTGTTGGGCGTCTCAACTCTGATTGCCATTGCTTTGGTCATACACACGGAGTTGATGCCGAAGAAGTATCTACAAATTGGCAGCAAACCGTCGACGCCAACCAAGCAGCAGGACAAGCGCCGACGGGAGCGTGAGAGTTTGAATAACATTACCCAAATTAGCACCCAGTCGCCGTTGGGCGCCAGCTCCAGTTCTGGTCACAATACAAATAGCAGTCGTCGCCGACCGCCGTCCGCTGCTGCTGCTGTTGCTTCAAGTGGTAGCTCGTCCCTTCAAGGCATTCGAGGCGCCATTGGCATCAGTTGGCTACTGCCACTCCTCTTTGCCATTGCCGCCCCACTAATCTGCAGCATCATTGGCAAATGGCCGCGTCATTGGTGGCTGGAGGTTGTGTTGGCCGAGCAGTCGACGGATGATGCTGGAGATGCCAGAGAATCGAACACAGAGTCAGCCACTGATTTCGATGGTGTCTACTATTCGACGCATTCACTACTCAATGGTGATAATTTACTGCTGGAATCGGAGGCGCTCCTGGGCAATGCAACTAACGGAAGACAGCGTGTGGGTGGGGGTATGGGTGATGACATGGCCGCGTCATCAATCACAGCCAGCAGCAACGACATGAACATGGCCACGGTGACAGCTGCGGCTTTAACTTGGCCACAGCAGCAACAGCAACAACCCATCACTTGGAGCCGTAGCGCCTCCTCCGCGGCTTTCACTTCCGGTTTGGACGGAGCGGCTTCAGCACCAGCTTCGCCTTCACTCAGCTTCGTTCTGTTCGTTTGCATCGATTTGCTTTTCATTTTGCTTTTCTTCGCCCTGTTTGCCATTTTAATGAAGAAACTTTTGTGGTTGTGGCACAAGAATCGCAATGTGCACACGCATCCGTTGGATAAATTCAATATGGCGTTACACAGACGGTAAGTGCACTAATAGAAGCTTAGGGAATTGCAATCACAGTTAAAGAGACAAGCGTTTGAGCCAGAAGGAACTTATGTTCAAGCACTTGAACAAGGAATCAGCCTGGGAAAATGAAAAATCAAGCCGTCGAACCCAAATTTAATTTCCCTCTTTCTTGCCTTGTCTCCTTCATTTTAGACTTGGCCTACTTTATCGAACAGGCGGATTGCTGGTAGCTAAGCTCTGCAGTGATGGATTCTTCATCGTTTATGTAAATTCCTCGCCGGATACTTTATGGGCATATCCGTTTGGCATATCTTGCATAACATTGGTAAGTTCAACTGGCCATTGGAAGTTAATTAAGCGCACTAATGCCAAACAACGATTAGAGTTCAATCTTTTGAGTAGCTTTTATGGGACAAGCTAAAACTTTAAATGCTGATTGAGTTTATAAAGTTTTCAAGTCAACATTGGTTGGAGGTTCTGTTATGCAAATATCTTCTTTTGCCCCTAAATTTGTACTTTCTTCTTACATATTTCATCAAAGTGCCAAACCTGCATATTTCTCTCACCAGACGAAGATATTATACATGCAAAATCCACTGTGAATGTAGCCCAAATCCTCCCAGCCGACTGCATTAACTTTCACCTTTCCTGTTGGCTCGTGATCAAAGAGCTGCAAGAAGCCTTTTTGTGTTTATTTTACACTTGACTTTGGTTTCCACTTACACTTTATCCTTGCGTTGTTATTGTTTTTCCGTTTTTCCCGGTGATTTGTTGTGCAAATTAAATAAGTGCGCTTGATTTTTGCCATCTTGGCACTTAGAGTTGTTTGCTACCTTGGATTTTCTTTCATTTTATACTGAATCTGGAAAAAGGCCACTAATGGCAAGAAATGTGTTTGCCCGATAAGTTGGATGGTAAAGTTGAGATATTTTTTTTTCAGCTGGCACGTAACGTAATTTTAAGCATTCAGTATTTTACGTGTTGAGGAAAAAAAAAGCTTAACTGGTTTTATGGTTGAAGCCGAACAACTACAAATCTCTGGGCACCAAATCTATAGATTAAGCAAGGAAACAAAATTAAACGGTTATTAAACTACTAACTGACTGTCTGATAAGAATCTAAAACTGGACAACAATGGGGCTATACAAAATATCAATGATTTATTTGTCTGTGGGACAGCAGAGCAGAGAGAAAAATTTCTATAATTTGAGCACAGAGAAACGTAAAGCCCAAAATATTTGATGGTCCACAAATAATAAGGTTGATAAAGGACGAAAACTTTTATAGTTACACTTAGAGAATCAACCAAGCCGATCGAAGAAGCCGAAGAAGCACATTCACTAACAGTTTTACTACTACGATAAAGGCAAAAAATGCATCTCATGCTGCCAATAAAATTTGTGCAAAAAAGTTTATGGACCGCGATACAGTTTCCATTTCCACCGCACAACTATGGTTTCAACGTTTTCGTTCTGGTGCAAAGGTGATCGAAGATGCGCCACGAGTCCGGGTAAAAATCGCTGATTGTTCGAAAGAGACCGGCCATAGTTGCAGCCGTAGCTATCAGAAAAGAGCTGGGCATGAGTCATCAAACCGTTTAATAAACCATTTGAGGCAATGCTTGGATTCAAAAGAAGCTCGATGTATGGGTGCCACACGACTTGAGGCGCAAAAAAACATTTTGCCCGTATGGATGCATTTGCGAATCGCTTCTGAATCGGAACAAAAATCGACCAGTTTTTTAAAGCGGATGGTGACTGGCGATGAAAAGTGGGTCACTAACGTCAGCGCAAACGGTCCTGGTCGAAAAACGGTGGAGCTGCCCAGACAAAGGTGGCCAAGCCTGGATTGTCGGCCAGGAAGGTGCTTCTATGTGTTTGATGGGATTGGCAGTTGGAATACATCCCATGAGCTTCTCCCCTATGGCCAAACGCTCAATTCGGACCTGTACTGCCAACAACTGGACCGCTTGAGTTCAGTTTTAAGAAGAGCCATTTTGTGTTCGATTAAAATTAGTTATTCATTGTAAGAGGGCAGTGCTTCTGCTATAAAAGGAAACATACAAGACTCTATCTCGTGATTGAACAAAACGGCGCCTCATTTGCTTAAATCGCATTATTTAACCAATTTTATGAACAATTGAAAATTCAATTTAAGTACCTTCATAGTGTTGGTAAGAAAAAAATTTTAATTTCCATTGTGTTCGTTTTTAGGTAAATTAGTATTTCCTAAAGTGTATCCAGTGTATCCACCTCTATTTTTGGCCACTACTGCTATTCTTTTTGGCATACTTTTAATAAGAGCCTGGCAGGTCTCTACTGGTGTCTCATACCACAGTTTTTGGACACCTTCCCATAATTTTTGTTTATTTGAAAATGAATGCTTTGCCAATTTCTTTTTTAAGTCTCCCCACAAGTTTTCAATGGGGTTAAGGTCGGGGGATTGGCTTGGCCACTTCAGAACGTCAACTTTTTGGTCCTCGAAAAATTTAGATAACAGCCTTGATGTGTGTTTAGGATCATTATCTTGCTGAAATACCCAACGTAATGGCATATTTTCCTCAGCATACGGTACCATAACTGTTTCCAATATGGATTTGTACTCTTCAGCATTCATTTTGTTCGTAGTCTGATAAATTGGACCTACGCCGTACCAGGAGAAGCAACCCCATACCATTATATTGCCACCTCCATGTTTGACTGTTTTTTTTGTAAACCGTGGATGGAATTCCTTTCCATTAGGGCGTCGAACATTCCTTTCACAGTCATTCCCAAACAAATTAATCTTGGTTTCATCGCTCCATAATATGTTTCTCCATTTTTTCTCCCCGGTGCATCCTACCCAGTCTTTGTGGTCCCTTGCAAAAGTTTGCCTCATGGTGATATTTTTTTTTGCGCATAAGTGGGACTTTTCTGGCAATTCTTCCTGGTAGGTTGGCATCTTGTAGTCGTCTTCGGATAGTTGGAGCACTAACTGAATTCCCAATTTCGGCTGCAATAGCCTTCGATGACTTAAATGGGTCCTTTTTGCTCAAAGATACTATGTAGTGGTCAAGGGTTTCTGTTGTTTTTTGTGGCCTTCCACGGGTTTCCTGTCTTGGTTTTCTTTCTAATGCATTTTTAACAAAATTATGAGACCTGTTCATTAATTTGGCGATGGCTCGTAAAGATTTGCCTTCTTTTTTCAGACTAAGAACCAATCGAGCTTCTTCTTTAGTACAATGAGAATTTCGACCCATTTTTTCTAAAAAAAAAAATAATTATTTAATTCTCTGTATTGACAGGAGCTATACTTAATTTACCTTTAGTTACCAAAAGATCACTGATTACAAAATTATTCACTTGATACTTGTGAGAAACGGAGACTGTACCTATTATTATGATCAGGCGAAATGTGTGGTGGACTCGCAATTTATAGAAAAGCTTTGATATACGGGGCAGCCCCTCTTTCAACTCTTTGTCACAGTGTGGCCAGACATTGACAACAACAAAAAAACCAAAAATTAAAAAGTTGTCAACACTAAAAGTACGAAAAAACCATCTATAATTAAAAAATTCCGGTGTGTACCTATTAATATGATCAGGTGTGTACATACAATGCATAGTGACACAGCGTGGCCGCTTCGTTTCTATGCATCTGTTTATGATGTATTCGTCTGTACCTTCCCAATACCATTGCCGACGACAAATAATTATAAAAATAATTTTAAAAAAAAATTAAAATACACACACTACCCAACCCCTCTCCATAATATACCACCGCTAAATAAATTATTTTCCCACCCCTCCCTCTCCCTCCTCATACCACCTGGAGGCGATGGGGTGATGGAAAGGGGCGAATTGTTCTCATTTTTCACTTGCTCACAAGCCCGAAGTCAAGATGAATTGTCTTCTCGTATTCGAGCTTTTTTCGTCTTAAAGAATCAAGAAGAAAAAATCTAAATTGAAGCCGATTTCAGTCTCGCCAACTCGTGCTAGATATCTCTGGGTGTACATGACTGATATTGAACAAAATGCCCGAAATGAGTTCGATTGGACTGCACAAAAAATTTTCTGGACAAAAAAGGATGAAAGCTAGGCGAAGCCGAAAGCCGCTGATCGTGAGCTAGAAGCACTAAACGGCTCTCAGCTAGTGAGCGACCGCACTCGAGAGCACCTATGAGACGCAGCTCGTAAGCAGTGAACTAATACAGTTATATCATGACTGGGAAACACAGGTCGGGCAGCTTTAAGCTTTAATTTAAGAAGAATAATTGTCGATTGTCAATCCAAATTCTGCACCTTACTTCTTCGTTGTTATAATTAGGGTGGTTTCCAAAGCTAAGTTCACACAGGTAAATAATTTAAAAACTTTTTAGGAAATTTCGACTTTCTTTCCATAATTTTTTCATCAGTTTTGTCATAACCGTGGCTAAGTAGCGAATTTTTCACTTCATTGGCATTAACTTTTTCATTATCACTATTTCTTATCCTCTTTAATATTATTTCGCGATTTAATTAGTCGTCATTCACGGTAAATAACTCGCCAGCCACAAAGTCTGTAGCTCCCAGCGAACAACCGAGAGCGTTTCGATGGCTAAGAAGCTGTGGCTCACAAGCCAAGAGCTGGTTGATGGCACCTGCTTCCGAGCTTTGCCTCTGAGCTCAGAGCCAAGATCTGTGTGTCGTTGCTTAGAACGAGAGCTGGCTCTCGAAAGCTACGAGCAAACAGCGATTCCGAAATTTGGTCTTTATTAAGATTTATTATATTATTAATATTAAGTGTTTTTTACAAATTTTTAAAAATTGGTAGAAATCGGATGGCTATTGGGTTAGACCAACTTTTTTGTTTTCAATGTTAGCGTTCCTACACAGAAAAAAGGTAAGCTTAGATCAAGTTCCAAAAAATGTTTTGATCTCCACCTTTGATGTAATAGAAAATGAATCAATTACAAAAGGCTTGGAACAATCCAAAAAGGCTGGTTTCAGTCCATAAATGCTCATTTCAAGTTCGGATCGTACTTGAAAATCAAATGATCCTGACTCGAGATTGTAGGAAGTATGGAATTCCACTGAACGAAAAGAAACCTAGAGCAAGTTTTCCAACTGAGAGAGAAAAGCTTTCTATGGCCAAATGGGTACACATACACAAATTTTTTGACATCTTAGGAATTATTAGTGGCAGTGGCGTAGGCAGGATTTTTTCAGTTGGGGGGTTTTGAGAACAACATTTTTGGTATTGTAGTATTTCGCATATAAATATTTCTTCCAATGGGGTCGCTGCACCACTGATTGGTGGTGTAGATTTTTTGCACTGTCTGTTGTTTTAATGTAGTTTGTGTCCTGTTTCTGAAGACCACGATCCTGCTAGAATTTGCTGGTTTAATAATCAAAAAGGCGTTAAAAAGGTTACCGGGAGTTCTTGTAAGATGTTTTTTTGAGGTCAAAATGAGTTAAAACATCGAGCTAAAGTCAATCTCAATTTAATCTCCAATATTCTTGCACCAGGCCGTCTTCGAGCTTAATCAATATCGGACCTTCTTGATTGGATCCGACTGTGGGATCAAGTCGAGGTCGAACAAGATAGAATCAATCCGGTGTGAGACAAGAATTCCGGTATTGAAAAATCTTTACTTAAATCAATCCTTCTCGTATTTGGTTTGACAAAATCCGGGCTTGATCAACTTCTGACATCAATTAGGATTGATTCTAGCCCAGATATCTCGGATTTTTTTTTCTGTGTAATATCTTCCATTATTAATATTAAATGCTTTCAAAAAGATCTACATACTTTGGTTCAATTCGGGTGACTTTATCTTATGTCTGCCATAGGATCGATCTATTAAAAAAAATAATGGGTCGTATTGATATTTTATATTTTGATTTAAGGCCTATATCTAGCACTCCGAAAATATTTCGTTACAGTATTTCAGATAAATAGAAATACTTTCTAAAAACACATGAACATCAAAGCAAAGCTCAAGTGTTTTTAATTAAATGAAATACTGTAACGAAGTAAATCTTCCGAACTGCTGGATATAGGTCTTTAGTAAGAAAATTGTGATTGTAAACAAGCACTTGCAAGGATATTAAAGCTTCGAACAAAATAAACTTAATAATGGAATTATTAAAGAATTATGTAATAATTTAGGTATTTTTTCCGATGATTGGTTTTAAATTAATAAAATTTGTATATTTTTTTATGACGAAGGAAGGCAAAGCTGAATTTTTTCTTGCCTTGAAAATTGCAGTTATCGTTTAGAAAATTAACGGCTCAACTTAAAGATGCCCATAAATTGATGCTAAAACATGTGTAGAGAAACAAAGCACTAAATGGTGCCTTTTCGACTGTTTACATATCTTTAACTAAGTTATTGGGCAACGTACATTGGTTTTCAGACAGCGATTTCGAGACAAAATTAATTACCAAAATTAGCACAAGAATCCTGACTCAGGAGTCTAGACACACAATACCAATTGTTGTAATTGTATTGAATACCTTTCCATGTGCCACGAAGACTCCTCTCGCTAGTTCTGTCTCAATAATTAAACAGAAACACAACCAAAACAATACTCACGCCCACAACTAAAGTGATTTTGGGTGCAGATCTCTACCAGCTTACACGTGGAGTGAGTGGGTGGCATTGTGTGGTCTGGAATAGAGAGGATGCTGGCTTTAATTTGTTTGTATTTGAATGAGTGGGCATGCGAGCCGCCTGCCCAACGGCTTTCCATATCCCATTCAAGCGAGTTCGTGTAATTATGTGATTAGTTTTTGTTTTCAAGGATAGGCGTGTGTATCCCAATATCCTGTGGTCAGTGTAGATAACTGTTTATTTAATATGGATACTCAAGCGTGCCCAAGGCGTTAAATGGCTTCATTCTGTTGTATCAAATGATGTGGGTAGGTCAGCGAGATGGGGGCTTGTGATAATGCGTATGAAAATTAACCTTTCGGAAATGTTATAGTTTCAGTATTTAAAATTTAATGACATCAATTGTTTTTAAGGGGGCGCTGGGAAGTTTAGGACTAGGAAGAATAAAACAAAAATAAAATATAATTAGTGTGAGTCTATAAGCTGTATACGCCTTCACCGCCTTTGTCATGGTGCATAAAGACACTTCATTTTAAGCGAGAACCTACATCTTCATAGTTAAAACACACGAAAGTGAGTCAAGAGAGTGAGTCAAGATCATTGATGAAGAGAGTACAAAGCAATGGAACCTAGTAACAACTTTATAGTACTCCAGAGGAAAGCCCGCATCAATTGAAGTACCTTGGTCATCGTTTAAATCAAGAAATGCCTTTGATTCTCATGAGCAACCTTCCTCAACATTCCATTCTACATAGTTGCATTCCTTTTGTCAATTAAAAGTTTTCCTGCTCCAATCGCTCCATTATCGACGGTGACAACATAAATAGAGAAATATCGAAAGATTGGAGAACTTCTTGAACAATAGCAGTCAGATTACAAGGATTTTCAATATATCCCTGTATGTATCGATGGAAAAATTACTCAATTTTGTATACGGAAGCTAATTTTCGAAAGTGATCCGGTTCAAAAAAGAATAGGGGTTCGGTTCCGGCCGATTTGCAGACTTCAAAAATATAAATATTTTATTTAGTTAAGAAATATTTGTTGGCAGGCTCATTTTTATTTTGATATAAAACATAGGGCATATTCTGCAGATAATTCCGATTTACGATTTGTGATTTGTGATTGCTGATCTTACCTGCTGAATTGGGATTAGAAAATTTGAGAATCCTGTTTTCTGAATATAAATCGAACAAAATGTATGATTGGTTGACGATTGCTGCGTCAGCCTACCTTTGTTCAGACATTCATATGTAATTTTAAATTTTACAAATCCATAAACATTGGAGATTTTGTGTATGTTTTTTCCATTGATGAAAAGTACTAAAGCCACCGACAATCCTAAAGCCTGTAATCAAATCTACTCAGCAGGGACTCATCAGCAATCGTAAATCGGTAATCGCTAATAGGAATTATCTGCTGAATACGCCGATAGTTTGTTTATTTCTCCAATATATTTCCATATTCCGTCAGCATTCGTCATCAGGGCCGTACAATAATAACATAAGAAAACCAAAACACAAAATTGTCATAATTGGTACAAAACAAAAAGTTTATTAAGTCGTTACATACAGAAGAGCAACAGAGTCCAAACAGTCATCTGCGGAGTTGGAAACTGAGTCTGATTTCTTATTGCTATGGTCAAGCAAGGTATACTAAACAAGGTAGGCTCACTCACTCTCTCGCTCTCTTGACAACTTGTTAAATTTCAGTCAGTAAGCAACTGTTGTAATCAAAGCATCTCCGCGGACGAATTTTTTGTGATTTACTTAGTAGCTTAGTAGGCTTTGTATTGAAATATATCACTCTCTCGCTCTCGCTCTCTTTGACACAAATATACGGAGTTCTAAGAGAGTGAGTGAGCCTACCTTGTTTAGTATGCCTTGTGGTTAAGTAGGTGTCTGTATATGTAAGCAAAGTTTTCTATGTCCGTTTTGTAGTTCAGTCTTATGTGTGTGGGTGTGTTAATTATGTGTAACATCCCAGCAAACATTTTTTATCGCAGAAGATAAGAATGCGAGTCTTCCAGTAGGTGTCGCTTCACTCTGGCGATATCGCATTATTATCGCATTCTCATCTCCCTTCGGGAAGAAATGTGTCACTCTGCGACACTTCTTGAAGGAGAGAAAGCGTTTCTTCTGGGAGATACGAAAAAGTCTCTTCTCAGGGATAAGAAAGCGATTCACACAAAAAAAAATAAATATTTTTGTGCGCGCTGCGCTCTTTGCTTGCCTGTTCCGATGAACAACGAATTAAACTTTTACTTACTCTGAGGCGATTCGAACTCGGTTCCCTTGGACTGAAATCACGATAAGACTGACGTTTTAGACGACTGCGCCACGCTGTGCGTCTAAGACGAGGAAACTAGAGGGTTACTTGTATTTAATCTATTTGAAAGCATTCACCCCTAAATTAATGCTTGTAATTCTCAAGTTCTTATTTATCACTCTGCCCATATATATAGGGCAATAGAAATTGATGCCACATATCGCCAATTTATCCCTTTTATGTTTAAAATGCGAAACCTTGTGTTTTTTTTTTTTTTTTGTAAATCGCCAAACTATCATCAAACTTTCATCTCTCGCCAAACTCACTTTTTGACGAGGGAGGTAAGAAACCCGACAAAATATTTGCAGGGATTTTTAACGTGAACCGTTTGTTGTATTGTTGTTCCTGTTGCAGTATGCACACATTTGAGAAATCTGGTAAGTGTCTGCATTCAGCACAGTCTCATCGTCTTATATCAGACTTGTGTCCTGATAGTCTAGTTTTTAATTTAGATGTTGTCGTGCCAATGTATAACTTCTCGCATACAGTGGTTACGTCTCCATCACATGGAATTGTGTATATCAAATTACTTTTTTCCAGCTTCGCTATTTGATCTTTGTATTACTGTAAAATATTTTATTTGTGTGTATCGGCTTAGGGGCTATGGACACAATTTCTATATTGGAGCAATCGGTGGGAAAAAGTTGGTATATAGACCACCGATTTGTAGATCATCTGTGTTTTTTCCTTGGGTGCACTATTGCGTGTGAGGGAAAATTATTTAATTTTCGAATTTTGATAAATCGTTTTTTGTTGTTTATATGAAAAACCGGATCGCTTACTTCCAAGACTTTTCTATTGAAATTCCGTGCTGTATTGACTATGATGTTTTTGGGATGTTTTGAGTGATAATTTATTAGTATACATACTTGAGGCCATCGGTTTTTGATATCAATCCAGTTTTAATGTATTGTCCTTCATATTTATGATGGAATCCAGTTATTATACAGCAGTTGTTACACAGCCCTGATGACGAATGCCCACGGCATATAGAAATAAATTGCAGAAATAAACAAACTGTGATTTAATTAAAAATAATGCACAACGATTTCTTAAATAATTACGAACAGGTCGCTAAACCTAACAACTATCATTTTATTTAGTATTATATATAAACTACCCTTTCATTTCCAGGGTTTTTTTGTACTTTTCTGTTTCGTCATCAAAGCTGAGAGCCAACTGCGGGGTCCACCCTTCCTGAGCAGCAACGGTAGCAGTCAGAATAGCTCACTCAAGCAGACCAAATTCAACACAAGTAAGACAAGCCTGGACGACAACTACTGCACAACAACGGCCAGCATCAATAGTCCACTGACCTGTGGGTAGTCGTCGACATGAAAATTGAGATATTTATCTAACCCACATCCCCAAAATTAATTTACAGTCTACACCAATCATGACAAGGAGAAGGAGAGCGATTGTGCAGCGGTATCCTTATCAAATCCCACTGCAACTGCAACAGCGCCACCCTTGCAGACCAAGGTGGGATTGGAGCTGGCCGCCACTGGATCAGGAACAGGGGGCGCTGTTCAATTGCCGTTGACAATCATTTCAACGGCACCGCCGCGTTGCCAAGCCCTGGCCACGAGTGCTGCTGTTCCTAGCACCGCCGAGACATTCCTCAGTGGCCATCAGACTTTGCCACTGACTGTGGCTGCATCGCCGGCCTCACGCTGTTGTGCCCTGCTGGGTGGAGCAGGAGGTAATAATGGAGGACCAGAAACGTCCAGTGCTTTAGGATATGCATACGATGCGTACACAATGGGTGGGCTGACCGGAAGTCTAGGGCGACGAGCATTGAATCACCAACCAACGCATTATCAAACGGGACCATGTGGCGAGTTTGTGGGTGTTGAGACACTCGACATACTCCAAGGCGTCGCAGCAGGTATGTAAGACACCGTTAAGGCACAGTGGTTAAGAGATACTGCTAAATGCCTAAAATCTCTTTTCACTTTCAAAAGAAAACCGTTTTGACAAATCGCAAACTGCGAAAAGAAATGTGAGTCGGCGATGAGAACGGGGAAAGTATAGGAAAGGCAGTATTTTTCCGAAAAATGCCTTTATTTTTGGATGCAGCAGTTGGAAAGCTGTTGCGCAAACCTTCAAATCAAATTTTCGTTTTTTAAGAGTAAAAACTATGTTTTAGAACCACTGTGCACTGTCATTTGTGTTGCATTAATTATGAAACTTGCTTCCTTTGCTTATTTAACCTTACAGACAGCATCATTGGCATTCACACCAGCGCCATGCTACCCACGCCCACGCCAACGGCTCATTATGTACCATTACAGCACAATCCTTACGTAGACTTTGTGCCCACCTCACTGATGTTAAGCATGCCACCACCCGCCCATCACATGCCTCCACCACCTACCATAAGCGGCAACTTAAGCAGTAGTGCTGGTATATCCAGTGCCACTCTGCCAACGCCCAAGACACAAAAGCGTGTAACCATTCTGGAGCCAACATCACGTACTACCTTTGATCCTCTGCTGCCTACCATGGTGGCTGCTGTGGTCTCAACAACATCAACCGTAACCAGCACAGCAACCACAACAGCAGCCACACCCACGGCCACACAGAGCAGCGGTGCCAGTGGATGTAGAAATGATGCCACATTGGATCGCATAACCTTGGATCTAGATTATTTGCTTAATCGGGGGGATGGGACACCGCCACCACCACCGCCACCTGCTGTGGTGGTTAAGAAATGTGATGATTCACAACAGCAGTAAGTTGTAAATAGTTGTAAATTGAAATATAAACTATCGCCTGTAAATATACAAAACTTATAATTAAATATGGAATATGAAACATAAAGTGTCTAAATCTTAGATCCTTCATAAATAATGTTAAGAATGAATTTTTGAATTTAAAAATGTGTTTTCATCTAAACTTTTAATTTTATTTAATGAAAAAATCATTAACATTTTGTACCTATAGTAGGTAAGATACAGGGTAACTGCCAAATATACATTTGTATTCGATTTTCTTCGTATTCATAAATCGATAATGTGACTTTATGTTTCATAATATTGGGGAATGAAATTGGTATTGTTTTCATTTTAGACTTCATGTGCGAAATAAATTACGAAGAGCTGAAATATGTATGCAAAAAATTTCCAATGCTATCTGAGAAACTTAGTGATCTATTTTCTTCATAATACATTAATGCAAAGATTCAAACCAAAATGTACAAAAAATTGGTTTGACACTTGTTTTGTCCAATATAATATCCCAATCTTAAAGCAAGAACCATTAATATGTTTAATATTCAAAACAGTATTCAGAATATTTTCTCTAAAGTGAGTTCCGAGTTATTGCTTATCTTTACTTCTTTTTTGATTAGACATAATAAATTTTAATGTAAAATCGATCAGGTTTTTATAAGATGGTTCGGATTAGGTTTCGGTTCAAAGAGTACAAAAAATCCGGAATTTCGTTTTCGAACCGGTTCGATTTAAAAACGGTTTGCAACTTTGGATACATTTAAGCCACAACTTTAATAAGATTTAGGATTCTTATAATTAGTTCTTGCTTACATCTGCAAGTGTGAATTTGGATCAGATTTGGAATTTATAGTGGTTCGGTTCAGTGGATCACGGATATTTTAAACCAGTGGTTGGACTTATATCAGCATTGGACAACGAGAGCGAGGCCAAAAAGTGAGAGTGTATTGGTGTACGAAAATAAAGCTAGTCAGCGACTAAAGGGGTGTTTACTCTCTCGGAATACATGCGTTCGGCTCGTGTATGTGTAAATAGCAAATGTCTGCCTAGAGGCTACCGGTGAAAAAACACATAAAATTCAGAAAAATGCATGAAATCTTTATTTAAATCGATAGTACGGTCCATATAATTTAATGTTTGAAGATTATTTCATGCAAATGTTGACCGTGACTGCGCCTCAAATGGTCCATCCGCTTAGTCCAATTTTGGCATACTCTTTCCAACATTTCGGCCGGTATCTCACGAATAAATGCTTCAATGTTGTCTTCCAATGCGTCAATTGAAGCGGGCTTGTCTGTATAGACATGAGCTTTAACATAGCCCCACAAAAAATAGTCTAAAGGCGTTAAGTCGCACGATCTAGGCGGCCAATTGACCGGTCCCGAACGTGAAATAAAATGTTCACCGAACTCGCCTCTCAATAAGTCCATTGTTGCGCGTGCTATGTGGCATGTGGCACCGTCTTGTTGAAACCACATGTCATGCAAGTCAAGCTCTTGCATTTTGGGCAAAAAAGTTAGATATCATCTCACGGTAGCGCTCACCATTCACAGTTACGTTACGATTCGCATCATCTTTGAAGAAGTACGGTCCAATGATGCCACCAGCCCATAAACCGCACCAAACTGTTATGTCTTGCAATGCTTCTGGCTGATATTCACTCCAAAATCGATAATTCTGCTTATTTACGCATCCATTGAGCCAAAAATGAGCTTCGTCGCTGAACACAATTTTTCGGTGAAAAAGTGGATCTTCGGCCAACTTTCCAAGAGCCCATTCACCAAAAATTCTACGTTGCGGTAGGTCGTTCGGTCGTTCACCTAAATCCTTCCGCAAAATTGTCCACGTTGTTGAGTAACAGAGGCCCAATTGCTGCGAACGGCTACGAATCGATAATTGATGGTCAACATTAACACTGGCCGATACAGCTGCGATATTTTCTTCAGTTCGCACTCTACGTAAGCGTGTTGGTGGTTTAATGTCCAACAATGTAAATTTGGTGCGAAATTTAGTCACAGTGGGTCGATTAAACTGACCATAAAATGGAAGAAGCGCGCGATGAACTTTCTTAATAATAAAATTCAATAATCTGCAAGCGTTGTTCGTTTGTAAGACGATTCATGGTTAAATTGTAGACCAAACTGAAGATGTTTGACAGTGAAACAAAACGCGACACGGGCGTGAGCTGTTTAAACCTGTATTGCCAAAAGATAATATTTGGGATTTTTAGCTGGCTCGAGGTCAAAAAATCTCAAATAAAAAACAGGTCACTATCCATAACAACAAAAGATAATAGCTAAAAAATCACCCTTTACAAAAAGTAGTCATCCGATCCGGTCGGTTCCGACATAAAACCAACGTGTATTCAAAAGAAGACTCTGTGCAAAGTTTCAGCTCGATAGCTTCAAAACTGAGGGACTAGTTCGCTTAGAAACAAACAGACGGACGGACAATGCTTAATCGACTCATCGCGTCATGCTGATCAAGAATCCATATACTTTATGTGGTCGAAGATGATTCCTTCTATGCGTTGCAAAATTCTGGGCAAAATTATAATACACTTTTCAAGTGTATAAAAATATAAATATACAAGTTCATAATTATATAAATTCCAATATGCATACTCATAAGTTTCTGGATTATCCTGGAGAGCAGGAATGCTAAAGATGTCATAAAAACCTCAAGAACGGCGTGAAGGTGCCGGAATGTTTCTTAATCGAGAAGAACACTTACCAATATCTTATCTATAACGCCCTTTATTTAACCGAATAAGCGGTTTGGTACGGCTTGGTTTGGTTTAAGTTCGGTTTTGCATTCCGATGTTTTAAAATCCGCCAAAACTGAAATCGAGAGGCGTTTGTTACGTTTTCAACAACATTTTATACTTAATTTGAGAACAACTTGTAACAGACTTTGCTTGATTGGAATTATTATTAGAAGTTATTATTTATAAATTCTCTACCACGGCTTAGAATGTGCCTGGACTTTAAAAGAGATTGGACATAATTTTGGACTTAGCACAATGAAATTATTTGTATCCGTCAATATATTGTTGTAGTTACCTAAGTTCTAAAAAAATGTTCGGGTCCAGGTTCGGGATGTTAACGATTTCGAAGATTCGTTTTTGCTCCAATGCTCGGCTCAAACGCATCAATTTAGTTCGGTAGAGTTGTCCTGTTGTGGTTTCAACCAGTTGTAGCAGCTCATAGTACACCACTCACACCAAATACAGAACATGACCTTTCCACCATAAATGTTGGGCCTTGCATTCGATGGTCTTTAGGAGCATTTTTGTTCAAATGAAAGCAGAAAAGAAAACTTTCCCCCAAGTTACACTTCAGCATAACGACACATACCGAAAAAGAAAGCCTAATGAGTAGCTGACGCCACACTTTTCTCCTTTGTACTCAAACCATCAGCGATCAATTGAAGTTACAGCCTGTAGCTAAAGTCAATAGTCAGCTAACTTTTGTCCATCATATCATCTGAAGGTCTGTCTTTTTTTTTGGGCTAATACACAATAAATTAAGCACATTAGCCAGGGTAATTGTACAGATTTGACAATACATTTCTTCCGAAAACCTTTAAAGTAATTACTTCAACTAATTTCTTGAGCTATTCGTAATTTATTCCGCATGGTTTTGGTTTGGTAAAAGGTGCTTCAATTAGCGAATTAAGTTTTTAATTAAAAATGCCTAAATGAAAAATATTGTTACTATATAGTTCCCAGACATGGTTATTAATAACGACTGCAAAGTCCAAATTATAATACTTTAACTATTAGTTAGTTTAAAATCCTTATTTCTCTTCCCATATGCTTAGATTTTTATTCACCTTTCATTTCGTTTAATATTAAATTATATATGTGTAAGCCCATTCTGTAAATAGAATAATTGTAGGAGCAACTCCATAGCGTGTTTATCCACATCATTTTACATCTAGTCCATTCCTAATTACATACATAAAAAATTCAACTTCAAGTCATCGTATATGTAAACCAAATGAAAGAATTTAAACTAAAGGCAATTTTTTAGCTAGACTTACCAAAAAATTAAATTAGGTTTATAATATATTGAGCGAGAACACCTAAAGGTGTACTAAAGTTTTTGATTCCATTTAAAATTTTTCCTAGACATAAAAGAAACCCAAGTTTAAATTAGTTAAGAAACAAACTCTACAAAATGCAATAATTGTAAAACTAAAAATAAAGCAAATAAATTAAAACAGAACTATTTCTGGAACAAAACAAATTATATATACATATATATATATATATTTTGAATAAACTCAAGACTCTTGTTAAAAAACCTATGGATATGAATTGAAATTTTTTCTTTCTCTATGGACTAATAAAAAAGGGTATGTATTTACTTTAACTTTCTTCAAACAGTGATCATTGGTAGATTCCTAAGGCCCGCCCCAAAAATACACAAATTAGGAAAAATCTTATACTTTATTTTACAAAGATGTTAAAGATGTGCACGAGACAATTTAAAAGGTTACCACATGGCCTATGAGATAGGTAACATTTTCACCACGTACGGCAAAGAAAAACGGATGATCGGCACGAAAGAACTTCTGACGTGAGGAATTGCTTATAACAATTGGCTTATAGGCTGCAATATAAAAAGTGACACTTGTAATAGGTTTTAGCTATTTTTTTCGTACACTCATCAATATATACCTGCCGCATTCGTGGGCAACTCTGAGCCAGAGCCCGACTCATTCATGTCGAGGCGCAACTTCTGAAGAACATCCACAATTGGCAGGTTGGCTGATGAATGAAGATGTTTAAAGTTCACAGAGGGTGCGAAAATCTCTCCAAAACCCAGCTGAAAAGAAATATTTATAAAAGGTTTAAAGTTAATAAAATAAAACAGTTTTGAAGTTCTCTTATGGTTAATAACTTACTAACTTCTGACAATTTTTTATTGAAATCAAACCTAAAGTGTCCGCAGATCGTTCGGGTTAAAAAAGATCTATATGGAAGGACAACTGGATTCTCATTTGAATTTAAATAAAAAAAACTGTAGAAACGCTATTTGATACAACAAAAAATGTATGATAGTTGAAAGTATTTGTTAACTAGCTGAACCCGACGCGACTTCGTCCGCGTCCAAGTTTTGAAAATCGCAGTAAGTAGAAAAAAATGCAGTGGCCTGTACACATAATAAATTCTTATTAGGGGACACAATCACATCTAATATATATCTGTCTAGATTATCAACTCACAGCCTAGTTTATTAACAAAAACTCGCAAATGATATAAGGCGACAACTAATTTTTAGCAGACTGCTCACGTCATTTGTGCCATCACTTTCCAAAAATATCGTTGAGATCACGTTCCACTACCTCTAACAAAAGACGGACGCAATGTTACATTTTTTGTCAGCTAGTGTTGTGGAATTTTAACTTGTATATTTTTTTTATCGATATGTTTTTTATGTCCCATAAGATACAATTGGCTGTTCGCTATTTAATTTGTCTTTTGTTTTTGTGAAAAATAACAAAAAATCCATGCACGCACACAGCTCGCTCTCATTCTCTCTCGCGCGCTTTTAGCAGAACAGCCTAGTCCACAACATGTTTATTTTGGCGTTTTCTCCTGGTGGTGGCGGTGAAATTTTCCAAATTTTCTTTCTTAGTGCTCGTCTGCATAACTAAAGGAAGGTCTACGCCACATCTCAAACCTGTATGATATGCCGTTTAGGCTGTGTGTTGATAATATGTCAGTCAGTCGGGCCTACAGATTTATATGTACAGATAAGTCAAGGCTACTAAACTATTAAGTTCTGCCGGAAGATAGATATTGGTTCAACCATAATTTACAGCTTCTTGGATGGTTGATACAGGTATACTTTGATTTTGGTGTATTTTGAAAACGTCAATCGCTGAAGGGAACCAACAACCCTCGAATACCCCTCAAATATTATTGTTATTATTCATAGTCCTCTACAATGGTATTCAAAGTGTAAGGTATGCTCTGACTTTTACACTTTTTTTTTTCTTTTTCAGTACTGCACTGGGAAAATCTTCTCTCATATCAATATAACTCCGATATGATCACGAATCCAACCGTATCGAGCCCTAATAACGAAAATAACTTAAGCGCCCAAAAGCAAATTTTACAGGAAAGAGTTATTTCTGATTTTGTTCGAACATATATGGCGGATTTTTATACTTCGTACCGAAGGTACCTAGAGTATATTAAAGTTTATACCCTATAAAGTATATATATTCTTGATCAGCATCAACAGCCGAGTCGATATAGCCATGTCCGTCTGTCCGTCCGTCTGTATGTCCGTCCGTCCGTCCGTATGAACAAACAGATCTCAGAGATGGTAAGAGATAGAGGTTTGGCATGTATGGGGCAAATGCTTCTTATACTTGCAGGCAGATCAAGTTTATTTTCAATTTTTGACACGCCCCCTCCCGCCCCCGCAATTTTGAAAAAACCACATATCTCCCACAGTTTTGTAGATAGATGATTCGTACCTTCTAGAGATAGTTAGTCATTGGCAATAGGTATCGATTTGCCGAAGAAATGCTAAAGATCGGATGAGCGGTTCTTAAGTTATGATGAAATAAGTGAATTACCCTCGCCACCCCCTCCCACCCTCTCAGAACCAACGCCGCACAATCTTAGAGAGAGAGAGAGAGAGAGAGAGAGAGAGAGGGGGAGTGAGAGTGAGAGAGGGAGAGAAACTTAGAGATGAGCGCAGCAGCAGCACTGCATACAGCTCCTACTCCAGGTACAGAGTATATTATAGTCGGGCTTGACCGACTTTCTCACTTGTTTTTTTTTAAATAAATGTTGTCCGAAGTATATCTAAGAAGAATAACAAAGATATTTTAAATTTGCTTTTGGGCGATGTTCACTTTTTTATGGTGCTTGTTTGTTTCATTTATTTAAAAAAATCTCACATAGAAATATTAAAAATAAGAAAACTTGCCATTTTACGAATTTTTTGTGAATTTTGCTTTATTTAGCGAATACTTTACATTTGTGGAAGATCAAACACCAAACGTTATCAAAAGCAGTGCATGAACGATTTATCTCATTCGTAGTACAGTGTTCTTACTTCAGAACGCAAAAACCTGACTTGAGTTGATACACTCAAAAAAATTCAATCCATACGGGAACAAATCAATCCTAAGCGGTAATAAAAACAACGTAATCCCAGATATGCTTGAACCGATCAGAAAAAGGCCTTTTTTGATTCCAAGAAAGATTTCAAATATCTCGGGGTAATCCTTTAAGAGATTGAATTAGCATACAAATTTTAGAAAGAAAAAAATTATTTAATCCCAAAGCTGTATAATTTCTGGCATGTTTGACTTTTTAATTTGAGTAAAGATAACTCTCTACTTCCTTTCTTCTGGGATAGAAGTAAGCACATTTGGAATGATTCAAGTTCGAAAGGCATGGGTCAATCCTTATAAGATTAAAGAACATTTTAAGCTCAACTGGAAAAATGTTATTGATTTTATTTAAGTGGATCCTTACATTCTGGTACATCAGAGAAAGAAGACTTCTAAAGTGCAACTTATACTCTTCAGTGTGGTGGTTGAGTACAACTTTACTCATTTCAAATACACTTTCTTAACATTTGTTCTCAAAAATGTTGACGTAAGGCAGGTTTTTCCCTCTGTGCAGAGTAATTCATTATAAAATGGGTTTGGAATACTGTTCTTATCACAAAGAGATGTTATCTCATTATTTATCAGAGCCGATTTTTGATTCCTAAGAATATGCGGTCTATTAGGCTGTCTTAAATTAAGGTTTATGTGTTTGTCTTGACACGTTTCCATTCAAAACTGTGAAAGATGAAATCAATGAAAAGTACATTTTTAGATTTGAGATGTTTCTAATGTTCGAAACGAACTTTATTCCGGTGTCCGGATTAACAACATTCTCCATTTCACTCACCTGTTTCAGCGGTTGCCTAAAACTGCATTCAAAATCGATGCTGAATTTGGGTATCAACACCTGGACTCCCTCCATTTGCATGCGTTGTTGTAGTGCTCCAAGATCCACCCCACGCAACTGGCGCTCCAAATCGGATAATCCATCGCGCGTATTTGGCAGAATAAGAAGCATGGCCAATTCATCGGCATGCTCGTAGGGCAACTCTATTGCCCGTGCGTTAAGTTCGCGCAGCTCTGCGTATTTAACAAACATGTCATCGTCAAAAAGCATGGGCACTGACTTGGACGTGGCGGAGGAGTTGTCACCGCTGCTGCTGGTGCTGTGAAACTCATAGAGACCTGTGCGGTAGGCACTAAACGGCAGAAACCACTTGCTCTGCAGGCGAGCGGCTAGCAAGAGCAACAGTTGTGCCGCTTGGCCACTGTCCACCTGCAGCTGTTGCCAGCTACCGCCTCCAACGCTGGCCAAGATTTTTTCGCTGATGTGACGTCGTAGCTTCTCCGTCTGCTGCAGATCAATAGATTCCGCTGTGACATGAAAATAGGTTTGAGCAATCTTCTGGAAGTCCTCAGCAATGCAGCCCGTGCCAGAGCTGGGCTGCAGCAATAGGCGGTTCTGAAGCTGGATGCGTGTGTCCGGATCGCCAGTAGCGTTGGCCAGTTCCGACGCATAGAAGTTGGCCATTTTAGCATTACTGGAAAAGCGTTGCTTTAACTTCAAATGTTGCTGCAATTCTTCTGCGGTGGCCCCATCGGAACCGAGGTAAAGTAATGCCAGGGTCGCCTCCAGCAGCAATGGCGATATGATCACATTCTGATCTGTGAATGTGGATGCAATACTGTGGTAAATCTCTGCACCCAACTTGATTTCATTTGCTGGAGCAGGGGAATCGGGGGCTGCACTCATACTTTCTGGGATGGGTTAGGTTGATATCGTCGGCGCTATATAATCCGCACTGCAAGAAATTCGAAATCAGATTTTTAAAAATCATTAAGAAACTCTTAAATGAAAAATTGAAAGCACAAACTTTCTGTACAATTGGTAGTTTAGACTATCATTTATTATGGAATTTAAAAATGTTTTTCATGAGTTAATCAGGGCTAGAATATTCGGTATATCAAATGTACAATTTTTAGTTATAATGTCCCACATGCATTTAATGGACTTATTTGAGTGTAGAACCATATTATAAGATTAAGGTCCTAAAAAATCATCAAAATTTGCTCTAATTATTTGCTGAATTATAAATTCAGAGTTGTTCATGTTTGATATCATCTGATATAGAAATCTATTGACCAGCTACAATGTATAATTAAATAGATATATTTTAATTTATTTATGCGATAAACATATGTGTAGTATGTTCGCATCTTACATTCAGTTGCTTCTACACATGCGTTTATCTTTGCCATATGTTTGCAATCTATTATACAATTGAGAACTTAAAAACTTAAATTCACATGAAATAAAATATAGCTGATTTATTCCACAGTATTATCTCTACATCAAAATGCCCTTCAGCATAATGCGAAACACATGTCGAAGCGATTTTATTAAAGCTTCGCGAACATTGCTATAATAAAAAATGATCTAATTTTAATGGACCTGTACATAATGGATGAATGGAAAGACAATGCCTAGCATTTGCCTTCTGCAAATAAGTACATGATCTTGAAGCATATTGAAAGAGTGGATTGTACAACCACTTTTATAAACCGAACAGTTAAAAAAATTTTTATTTTTCATTTTAATAAAAAAAAAATCCGAAATTAGATCTCGACATGCCCATCATAACGTAATTTGCGGTTTTGCACAAAATTTTTTTGTTAATTTTATAAACAATTTCAAAAATCGTCAAAAACGGAAAAATGGAAAAAAAGGGTTTTTTAAAAACGTGATATCTCAGGTTTGGTTTATCGGACAGGTATCAAATTGATACTGGTGAAAAGTATTTTACTGTAGCTACTCAAATAATAGTTTTATAGATTTTTAAATTATTTAATAATATTAAGTAATTGTTGCTAAAAATTATTTATAATTTTTTCTCAGTGTTAACCACCATGATATAGCTTCTAAGCATAAACAATTTATTGTCCTAAACGTAACTTAAATTTTGGTGTTTTCAAAAAGATGGAGACTTTTATGGTTTAAAAGTTATGAATTTTTGAAGTTATAAACAAATAAAAGATGCCCTTAAATAAAAATTTCTCACTTAGTCAGTTTTAAAGTCATGTGATTGAAACTTGGCAATTGTGCTTTATATTTATCAAGCTTTTCAAAATTGCCAACATCACACAGATCGGACATCTATATCATATAGCTGCCATAGAAATGCTGAATTTGGTTGTGGTATAATATACTTTCAAAACTCTGGTCACCCTAATCCACAACAAAATGCAATTAATCATAGCATTCGTATGGCAGCTATATGAAATAGACGTCCGATCTGTGTGATGTTGACATTTTTGAAAAGCTTGATATATATAAAGCCCACTTGCCAAGTTTCAGTCGTAGAGCTTTGAAACTGACTGAGTGGCAACGCATTTTTTAAGGGCAACTTTTTATTTGTTTATAACTTCAAAAATTCATAACTTTTAAACTATAAAAGTCTCCATCTTTTTGAAAACACCAAAATTGAGTTACGTTTAGGGCAATAAATTGTTTATCCTTAGAAGCTATATCATGGTGGTTAACACTTAGAAAAAATTATAAATAATTTTTAGCAACAATTACTTAATATTATTAAATAATTTAAAAAATCTATAAAATTATAATTTGAGTAGATACAGTAAAATAATTTTCACCAATATCAACTTGAAAGCTGTCCGATAAACCAAACCTGAGATATCACGTTTTTAAAAAACCCTTTTTTTCCATTTTTCCGTTTTTGACGATTTTTGAAATTGTTTATAAAATTAACAAAAAATTTTTGTGCAAAACCGCAAATTACGTTTTGATGGGCATGTCGAGATCTAATTTCGGATTTTTTTTTAAAATGAAAAATAAAAATTTTTTAACTGTTCGGTTTATAAAAAAGAATGACCTTTAAATCAAGAATTTTCAGTTCCAAAACTTCAATAAGCCAGAAAATTCTTGAACATTTACGTACGGAATTTCTGATTCAAGAGTGCTTTTAAAAATCCCTAAATTCTTAATTTCAAGAACGTTTTGGATATGTTAAGCACGATTCGGGACTTTTTTAGGAACATTTATAGCTCAAAATAGGCATGATTTAGGACTTGTTTATGCTAGCTAAGTGCGATTTGTACTTAAAGTAAGATTTTACATCAAAAACGAAAGGATCGAAAATTGAAACTTATTTCTATTTAATTTTGAATTTTTAAAGGTCCTTTCGAATTTAAGAATGAAATGATCATAAATTAAAACTTTTTTTCTTGAATGAAGATTTTATTTATAATTTTTTAATTTTGAACAGTCAATTTCGAATTTGAGAACGATTCGTACTCAAAGTAAGAATTTCTTACCAAGTTCTAGACCGAAACAGGATAAGATCAAGAGCATTTTTTTAAGACCAAATCTTTATGCATTTTTTTGAGTTTTAAAAAAAAAAAAAAAAAAAAAAAAAAATTAAAAAAAAAAAAAAAAATAAAAAAAAAAAAAAAATCCCCCCCCTAATTCACCTTTCCTTCCTTATAATAATTTTTTTATCCTTATGTGTCAATTGAAGCGGGCTTGTCTGTATAGACATGAGCTTTAACATAGCCCCACAAAATAAAGTCTAAAGGCGTGAAATCGCACAATCTAGGCGGCCAATTGACCGTTCCCGAACGTGAAATAAAATATTCACCGAGCTCGCCTCTCAATAAGTCCATTGTTGCGCGTGCTGTGTGGCATGTGGCACCGTCTTGTTGAAACCACATGTCATGCAAGTCAAGCTCTTGCATTTTGGTCAAAAAAAAGTTGGATATCATCTCACCGTAGCGCTCACCATTCACAAGTTACGTTACGATTCGCATCATTTTGGAAGAAGTACGGTCCAATGATGCCACAGCCCATAAACCGCACCAAACTGTGACTTTTTCTGGATGCGTTGGTAGCTCTTGCAATGCTTCTGGCTGATATTCACTCCAAAATCGACAATTCTGCTTATTTACGTACCCATTGAGCAAAAAATGAGCTTCGTCGCTGAACACAATTTTTCGGTAAAAAAGTGGATCTTCGGCCAACTTTCCAAAAGCCCATTCACCAAAAATTCTACGTTGCGGTAGGTCGTGTGTCTTTAATTCTTGCACCAGCTGTATTTTGAAAGGCTTCACACCTAAATCCTTCCGCAAAATTTTCCACGTTGTTGAGTAACAGAGGCCCAATTGCTGCGAACGGCGACGAATCGATAATTGATGGTCATCATTAACACTGGCCGATACAGCTGCGATATTTTCCTTAGTTCGCACTCTAAGTAAGCGTGTTGGTGGTTTAATGTCCAACAATGTAAATTTGGTGCGAAATGGAAGAAGCGCGCGATGAACTTTCTTAACAGAGCACGCATTTTGATAATAAAATTCAATAATTTGCAAGCGTTGTTCGTTTGTAAGACGATTCATGGTTAAATTATAGACCAAACTGAAGATGTTTGACAGTGAAACAAAACACGAAACGTGCGTGAGCTGTTGCCAAAAAGATAATAGCTAAAAAATCACCCTTTACAATAAAATTAAATTTTTCTTATTCTTTGCATCAAAAACTTCTCTGTAGCATAAAGAGACGTGCGCAGGTATAATTGTAAAAAAAATTCTTTAACTTTGGTATATATAAGAAGGATGCGCCGCAGGCGAAAATTTTTCGCAAAAGTCGCGGAAACGATTTTTACATACCTCCCCAAAATTTAAAAAAAATTGACTTCGATGGACCGAAACCAAAATTATTTCGAGGTCGAACATGGTTTTCTGGTTTGATGGCAAATGCGTTTCGAATTTAGTTGTTTACTCCAAAATAACTTTCTTTGTAGTCAGCCTGCAGAGGTTTTTACTGGTGGCTGATATTATTGGACGAGTTGGACTACGTTTTTTGGATAACCCAAAACCCAAACTGTGGATGTCAATCCGTTCGATCTCAGTGGCAAAGATGCTTAAGTTTAGAAAGAGAACATGAGATGGTCCTGCTCATTGGGCGCCATTATGACCTAAGAAATTGAAATTTGTCTAATATAGTATTGAAAACACCAATATCCGGAAAATATCGCAAAATCGATTTTTTTTTAATTATTGTTTAGTTGACACAACATCTGTTTTATAGAAAATTTTTAAAGAATACTACAAATATGTACCCCCTTTATACGCCCTTGATAACATAATCAATATATTGGAAGGGCTTGATAGGAAGAAGCAGGATGAAATACTGGAAGATATGGAATCCCCAACATTGATTAAGTCAAACACAAGGTCTAAAAACAACAGCGTTTTTGACTCTGATCTTTAATCCCTTTAAACAGACTCGTAAGCTTTCAAAAATGCATTCAAGAAATATTTATTTTATTACTGGATCTTGAAGTGCAGAATCTTGCAACGTTTTCCATGTTGAAATAACAGCAGTCTAAATAACCTTCAGGAATACCAATATGTACTTTAGGTTTAAGAGAATAATTCAAAAACAACATCAAAAACAATTTCCAACCTCAGGTGTTAATTGGCTACTGTTTAAGCCACTTTATGCACCTGGATTACAACCTCAGTATTTGGAATTTCTGCCGGTCAGTTTTTCATTCTGTCTCAGTGTGCAGTGTAATGTTTCATTAGCATCTCACAGATACATTAAAATTAAATTGCAATGAAACCTTCAAGAGGCGTCTAACAAAATTTTTTGGCAATGGCCTCTAAAACTGAATTTTGTAATAAAATGTAAATTTAATGTATTCGATATCATTGGGCAAGGTCCAACATACAAAATGAAAACAAAAACCAAACACACATCCCAGAGCCAAAAAAGAAAACAAAAGGAAAACACAACGGAGAATAAAGAGAGCAACAATGAGCCAAAAGAATGCCCAACAAAATATAAAAAAAAAACACGACACTATTTTCAAGTAAGAGTACAAAAAGACTAGGCAGAAAAACTTTTTGACAATGCGTTTTCCCATATATTGCAGCAACTTTTAATTTCACGCGAATTTCGGTTGTTGTTTTTCTCGCTCCCAATTGTATGGCACTCGCTGACTTAATTGCCCCATCAACAAACAAAAAGCACCCGCAGCCAAAAAAGAAATACGAAATACAAAAACAACAGTTTTCCGTTCCGACAAAACGGCACGAAGACTACGCCTACGTTCTATGCGCGTAAGTAGAGCTACTCGAGCAGTTGAGATGTTTATTGTTTATTTTCGGTGTGCCAATTTCTTAATGTTGTTTTTGTTGTTGTTGCCGATCTTCTCTTTAGGAAATTAATTACATCATGAATTTGTCAAAAATTGTTGTTGATTTTGTTTCAGTTTTTCCTTTGTGTTTCTTAATAGTTTTATAGTTTAAACAATTTGCACATGTCAAGAAACGGATCTTTAGTTGGCTGAAGTGGCATATAGCCTATGTATGAGGTCACACAGTATACTTCTATACACAATATGTACATATCTAAGATTTTAATAAATTAAAAACATTTTTAATCTGTTCCCAATATTATTGAATTTTCTCTACCTTCAATGAGTTTCCGTTTGCCCACAAAACTTCAATACAAAATAGAACAGCGTTTCACGCCCGCACGCAGCTTCGTATAAAATTCAACTAAATGCTCGCTTGCTCAGAAATAGTCGAAAAAAGAAATACAAAATGAAACTAATTAAATTTTCGCCCATATCCGCGCACCCGCCTCATTGATGACGACAACTTCGAGGCTATGGCCAGAGGCAAAAAAAAGCTCTTCAACTCAGTTCGAATTTTCCGCAACAACTAAAATTTTGTAATCTATTTTTATAATTTCTTTCACACACAGAGACACACTGCAAACTACCGAGCTGCACTAGATCCGAATCCGAATTGGAGGCGGGAAAATGGAAGGGATGGGTGTCCATCAATGAATTGTTTTGCTACCGAAGCGCTGGAATTGCCGCGGATGCTGCTAGCCGACCACCGTCGCGACGCTTGATTGAATTGAGTCGTTACTGCTTGTGTTTTTGTTGTACTATATTTGTTGTTGTTTTCATAGTTGGTTTTGTTTAATCATTTTATCTAATCTGGCACATTGGGGTCGTCAGACGCTCATGTGTGAGCAATCGCTCATATTTCTACATAGAGTTTTGTTTTTAATGTTTTTCGAAGAATTATCTTATGTTATCTTAAGCGAAATTTACCCACTTCTTAAATGAACTCAAGTTTTTTATAAGATTTAGTTTTGAAAAAAGATTGCTTCAAGAGATGAGTCTGTGTTCTTTTGGTTGCGGAATTTGAATGCTGCCCCAAAGTTTGTAAAAATGGATTAAATAATATTTTTGTAATTTTTTAAAAACAACATTTACTGACAACCTCAATATGCAAAATACAATAATTTTCTATTACTTTCAGATGAATCTTTAGGGATTCAAACTAGTTCTTAAACAAACCGAACCACTATTGAAAACCGCAAATGAAAACAAGTGAGAAAGTCGGTAAGGCCGACTGTCTTATACTCTGTACCTGCTACTGCTGCTTTGCTGCAGCGAACTTTTTTTGCTCCCATCTCAACTGAAATATTTTTGTAGTGTAGTTTGGAATGGTGATCTCAAAAATAAATTTCAAAAAATTTTTATGGCTCCGTTTTTGAAATATGAATTTTTTTCACTTTTTCTGTAGGTGCTCTTACATTTTAAGCCATATCTGACTTCATAATTGTCAAAAATGCAAGAAATTTCATTTTTAAACGCCTAGAAAAAATAATAAAAAAAAAAATTATTTTTATTTTTCAAAAATGAAATTTCTCGCATCAAAAAACTGAAAACATGTAAAATGAGAAGAGACAAAGGACTACCAACTATTTTTTCTAAGAATTTTAATATAAGCAGAAAATTTTTAAGAATTATTTAAACTTGGGAAAAAAATCAATTTTATCAAAAAAAAATAGAGGAAAGCTAACTTCGGCACGACCGAAGTTTATATACCCTTGGAGCATGATATATATCTGCCAGTTTTTTATATGGCAGCTATACGATATATTCATCCGAATTTGTTCAAACTCTCTAAAATTGTGTTGAGACAGATAATATTTATAACTGAAACGTACAAACACGCTACCATTGAAAACAAAAAAGTTTTTCTCACTAAAACTTTTTTTTCGACCGATCATTCCTATGGCAGCTATATGCTATAGTCATCCGATTTTGATCAGACTTGACAGAACTATGTTTTAGCATATCATATTGATCAGTAACCAGTTTGGTGGCGATAGCATTGAAAACAAAAAAGGTTTTCATACTAAAACTACTTTTTCAACCGATCGATCCTATGGCAGCTATATGCTATAGTCATCCGATCCGGCCGGTTCCGACAAATGTGCAGCGTATTTATACCAAAAGACTTCGTGCAAAGTTTGGTTGAGAGAGCTTTAAATCTGACGGAGAAGATAGCATAGAAACAGACAGATAGCATAGAAACAGCTCGTCATGCTGATCAAGAATATATATACTTTATGTGGTCGGAGATGCTTCCTTCTATGCGTTACAAACATTCGGACAATTTTAATATACCCTCTCCAAGGGTATAATAACCACATTTTCAGTATTTAAATCCAAAAATTTGTACCTTATCAGCAAAATAAAAACATCGTGTTTAGTTTTTCTGTAACGTTATTCAATGCAGCTCACATTAAAACAAAATTTTGTTGGAATAGGACACTTAATGTGGCCACAGGAACAACAAATGTAAAGACACCTCGCTAAACACACGCTTATGCGAATATCTCGTAAACCTGACGTGCTGGGAGAAAACGGACAATTTATTTGAGTTCAGCGGCCAAAAATATATAAGCAACGGTTGCTAATTTCTCTGTTGCAAAAGTTGGCCTTTTTTGTAAACTTGTGCTATTTAGTTTATAACACAGATTAGTAGGGATGTCGAAATATCGATATCGAATACTTTGAATAAATTTTTGGTGTGTATTTTTGTTAGTTTAGGCCACAAAAATGGGCGTTTTCTGAAGGCATTCTCTTGGATATTACTATTATTACTGATGCCACTAATATCCAAGAGAATGCCCTTAAGAAACCTTCCTTTTTGTCCAAAATCCAAAAAAAAGTATTCATAAAAATATCGTCAAAATGTATTCAATATCGATATTTCGACAACCCTACAGATTTGGTTTTAGTTCGGTTTATTGAAGACGGCGTGTTGCTGGTAAGAATGAGTATATCACAAAGGCGGAGAGATAAGTCAGAATGTGTGTGAGTTAGAGATGTAAGAGACATAAAAAGGTCGGAGTATCGAGCATCGATAGTTGTCAGTGATGTGTGAAACAGTTAGATGAACTGGATTTGTGATTGGAGCTGGACGAACTGGGTCTGCAACCGAACCAACAACCATTTGGCACCAGCAAGCCAGCGTTGCCTCAGCAAAGTTTCTTTTGGTCATAACTTAAGTATAGTTCATCCGATCTTTATCATTTCTACGGCAAATCGAAAAATAATACTGATTACGAATTACACTTAAAACACTTTCTTCTACCAGACTCCTAGAAGTTTTTAGATTTGAAGATAGAATCTGAAGATTCTTATGAATGTACATATTTTGTTATGCTTATGGGTTTATGTTCCCAAACGTTTCTAAAAACTAAAACTGTGACAAAACATAAAAGTGTTAGTCAAAAACATGTTAAGATCTTTTCAAGCTCCTGATATTGCATTTTCTTAATACATAAAATATACTACATATAAGACATAAAAACCTTTCTATTCTTATTATAAAACTTAACACTATCAGGTCTGTACTCAATTCCACTTCGGTTTTCGTACGAACGTTTGAATTGGCCATTTTACTCTTACAAATTTAAATGGAAGTTGTAAAGGATATCTGTTGAGCAGTCGGTTTCAACTGCTTGAGCAATTCCACTTTTACTGAAACCGGATCTAGTAGCCGTAGATATGAGTATCACCTTCCATATAACCTTATTAGCACAGAGTTCAACGTACAAACGTTTATACGAAAACCGCAGTGAAATTGAGAACAGGCCTGTATGAAAGGCATTGGAAAAGCTTGAAAAGTTCTAAATTTTTGTCATTTTGAGATGTAGGCCAGATTAAGAAAACAAAACAATTTTTCTGAACAGACAGTGAGACCTGTTCTCGTTTTCGAATTCGATTGATCGGAACTGAAAAGAGTTGTGATTTCTATGAAACGATAACAGAAACCAAGATGGTCGATTGAATATAAACGTTGTTTTATAGAAACGGAAACATCAAACAATTCCGGGAACAGGCTTTCTTTTACTACCAGAAGTACCTTTCAAATTTAGTTGGTTCCTTTGGTATTAAAATTTTGTGGTGCCTTTGGTTATCTCTTAAAGGTACGATCCATCTATTTACAAAACCCCGTGAGGGAAATATAAAGTTTTTTCCAAAAATTCGGGAACGGGAGGGGGCGTGGCAAAAATTGAATATATGCATACATGACAAACCTCCTCTATCTCCTACCATCTTTGAGATCTCTTCGTTCATACAGAGGTATAAACGGACATGGCTATATCGACTTGGCTGTTGATGCTGATCAAGAATGTATATACTTTATAGGTTCGGAAAACATTCCATTTCCTGTTACACTTTTGCACAAACTTAATATACTCTCTGTACCTTTGGTATATTTAGAGTAGAAAAAAAATGAAAATGGGCTGCTCTGACAGCGTATTTGACCATTTGGAAGATTGGAACATTACACAGCTTACACATTTCTTACCTCGACGCACTCTACACAATTTTACATTAATTTAACATCATTTTCTCAAAGTACCTAAAAGTATGCAGCATTGTCTGTTATACAGCCGATCAACATTGAAACTATCAGTGCGCAGAGTAAAGCAAATAATTTGCCAAAATGTTGATGAAAATGTATCTAATAAAGAATATTGCAGATTTTACAGGACTTAAAACTCAAACTTTAAATTCGTACGCGGTCTTAAAATAACTCTCTGTATTTTATCCTGTTTCGGTCTAGAATGTGGTAAGAACGATTCGCTCTTGAAAAGTCCTACTTTGGGTACGAATCCTTCTTAAATTCGAAATTGACCGTTAAAAATTCAAAAATTGAAATAAAATACTTGTTTCAAGAAAAAGTTTTAATTTAAGATCATTTCGATCCTTATGTAAAAAAGTACATTAAGTACAAATCGGTCTCAACTAACATAAATAAGTCTAGATCATGCCAATTTTGAGCTCTAAAAGTTCTAAAATAAATCCTGAATCGTGCTTAACACATCAAAACGTTCTTAAAATCAAGAATTTATGGATTTTTTAAAACGCTCTTAAATTAAATTTTTGGCTTGTTGAAGTTTTGAATCTGAAAACTTTTGATGCAAGTACGATAATTCGAGATTTTTTTTTAGTTTATAAATATTTAAACATTTAATATCTGGCTGGCTTGAGGTCGGTGGAGAGTTACAATTCAATGTAATCAACACAAATCAATAGAGATTAATTACAACAACTTGGAATAGCAATTGGTATGTCCGTACAACGAGTTTATAAATATTTGTGAAAATTATTTGTCTGTGAGACCTTAGCTTCAGATTCCCGTAGAATGGATATTCGAAATATCCACTTTAAGATCCATTTATTAAAATATATTTTTCACATTTTTCAGCTCTTTTGGAAGAAGAATAAAGATCAATGAAAGATTTATTTTCTCATATATTCTTTATAAGCAAAAATAAATCGACATCGAAAATATCCAATGCATTCCAAAATGGATTGTTAACTATCCAATCCAAATGGATACCAAAAATATCCTAGGGATCATTAAAAACTATCCTTTTTTTTCTCAGTGTAGTTCTCAAACTAGGTTTTAATACTTAAATTGTTACTAATCGAATTGTTGAAAATCGACTTTCATGGTAAAAGGAAAATGAAGATATCGGAAAGGTGATTTTTAGCAATTTTCTTTTTAGCAACACTGTTTTTCGTGTTACATGCTACTGTGAAAAATGTTCAGTTTGGCCTTTAATTTAACCATGAATGGACTTACAATGGAATAACGCTTCCAGATTTTTTAATTTTATTATCAAAGTTCATGCTCTGTTAAGAAAGTGCATCATACACTTCTTCCAATTTATGGTCAGGTTGGGCGACCTTCTGAGGCGGCTTTTCGGAACCTTGTGACTAAATTTTGCAAGAAAATTTACATTATTGGACAATAAACCACCAAAACACATTTGTAATGTGCAGACAGAGGAAAATATTGCAGCTGTATCCGCTAGTGTTGTGAATTAACCGTGAATTAACGATTCGGCACCGTTCGCAGCAATTTAGTTTCTGTAACTACACATGGTGAAAAGTTTTTCCGAAGGATTTGAGTATAAAACCTTTTAAATTACAACTGGTAAAAGGATTCAAGCCACATAGCCTACCACAACGGCTAACTTTTGGTGAATGGGCGCCGGCAAAGTTGGATGAAGAACCATTTTATTTATCGGAAAATTGTGTTCAGCGACGAAGGTTATTTCTGGTGGAATGGATACGTGAACAATCAAAATTGAGGTATTTGCTGGGACGAACAGCCTGAAGCATTGCACTGTGGTCCCAATTGCCCTTTTTTTTGCCATAAAGTCCAAAAATAAAAGTTTTTTTTTGTTAACGTCTTTAGTATTTTTTGATTCTAAATACATCAGTCAGTATTAAAATACCAAAAATATATTTTTATTGTGCCATCCCTGTGGCTACTTCAGGGTTGAAAAGTCAGCTGTCTCCCAAAAGCTTGCCACGTGGTGTGTTTGCCAGAAATAATTGGCTGTGTTTAAAGCTGTGGCATTCTTTCAATTCTTTACGTACAGCTTGTGTCAAACATGGAAAACGAAGATCAAGGTATTTGGAAAAAGATTGTAAAGAAAACTGTATGTGTGCTTTTGTTTTGTAACTGTTATTTGAGTTGTTGTTGTGGTGTCTTTTTAGTACGACCTAACCTAAAATTGATTGTGTTTTGTGGAGCAGAAGTAGTGAATAAGATCCAATTAACTCCAGTTGTAAACGTCCAATTAATGTTCAATATGTGTACAACGAGGTGGTATTAACAGTTTTTGCGCATATTTGCGCCATTGCAAAATAAATTGAATCATTGCAGGCGAAGTCGTATTTTGCCGAAGAGAAATGCTTGACGTTTGGAGGAAGAACAAGCAGAAGAGTAGTGCGCTGTTATCAAACAAAAACATATCTGACATTAAATCGGAAATGAAAGGACTTCAAAAATGCAATAGACACATGGGTCGATCTGAAAAAAAAAATGAAAAATATCTTTCAAATGATATAAAAATTTTAATTAAAAAAGATTTGGCCCTGAAGAACAATTGTAAAAATAAAATCGGTCGACCACGTTTGACATATGAGGATGGAAAATCAAGCCTGAAGAGAAAAATTTTAACCGATTTATCGAAAGAGAACGATGCTTCCGTTCTTCTACACGCTGCGTCAATTTCTGCAAAAAAGTCTGGCGATAAAGAATTGTCGTTTATTTTGCAGCAAACATTAAAAACGGCCGATAAGTCAGAGATTAGGGAAACTCTGGGATTCAAAAAACCAATTCCTTTAACAGACGATGAAGCCTTAGCCTTTTTGCTGGACAATTCGCTTTCCAAAAGACAGTATAACTGCATTCGAGCAATGTGCATTCAGAAAAATTGTGATATATATCCTTGCTATACGAAAATACTACAGGCCAAATCACTATGCAGACCATCAGGGATTATGATGATTCTGATGAATTATAGGTGGAATTGATATAAAACAATAATTATCCAATATATCTTATTAAATTGTTTCTAAAAACAGTACAGAAAAAAAAATAATTTGGGAGGTTGGTGGATTTGTATGGCAGGTAGGTGAAGGTGTGGTCCAAACAAGACATAATTTTATTCGAAATTTATATTTGTTAGATCAAATATAAGTGCCAAATTGCAAAGCTGTATCTTTATTTTTGGACTTTTTGGCAAAAAAAATGGCAATTGGGACCACGGGGGGGGGGG
Organism: Lordiphosa stackelbergi; assembly: GCA_018904235.1. NCBI lineage: Eukaryota > Metazoa > Arthropoda > Insecta > Diptera > Drosophilidae > Lordiphosa > Lordiphosa stackelbergi. Next base: position 7,735 of record JAEIFU010001401.1, on the reverse strand, counting down.
GTTAACATAAAAAAAAAAAAAAATTTAATTTTAATTTTATAAATTTAAATAGAAAAAAAAAAAAAAAATAAAAATTTTTTTAATTTGGGGGGAGGGAAAAAAAAAATAAAAAAAAAAAAGAAAAAAAAAAAAAAAAAAAAACAAATAAAAAAAAAAACACCTTTTATTTTTTTTTTTTCAAAAACCCAAAAAAAAAGCCAAAATAAAAAAAAAAAAAAAAAAAAAAAGAAATCAAAATCAATTTTAATTAAAAAACAAACAAAATAAAAAAAATTAAAAAAAAAAAAAATATTTCAATTCTACAAAAAAAAAAATATAAATATTATAAGTGTTCCCAAAAAGATCATTAAATATTGGAATATTTACCAGAAAAGTCAACTTAAGCATGGCTCGAATAGTTTTAGCAGTTCCACCCACACAAGTGTCAGTAGAATAAATATTTCCTATCCGCTTGGCTTTCAGTATTCAATTTCAAACCGATTTTAAAAGTTTCTAAACCATATCAAGTGACCAAAGATGTTTTCGTCCCTTGATATGTAAAGTTGTTGGATTTCAAAACGAAATTAGAACGTTTATTTGGAAATTGCCGTCGTAATTTTGAACATACCCAACTTTGGATTAACTGTAATAATTTTGTGGCCTCTCATCTGATTACGAGTTGGTATGTCAACTTAGTTTCCGTTTCCGAGATTTTCGCGAAAAACTAAAATTCATGCGTTCTACAAATTTTGAGGCCACACTTTTGTGATTATCCAATGCAACTGAGAAAATCAAACACACCATATAAGTATTAAGGTGTCGAAAAATTCAAAGTCAAATTTTACTTGATTTATAAATTTTATCAAAAAACCGTTTGCTACAACCATTTATTTCCGGACATTAATGGCGTATAGGATCATATAGTTCAACATTTGCACTAATTATATATTTTTGGCAATTTGTCAGGACCGAGGAAAGTTACACTGTTATATGAAAATTAAGATTTAAATTTATGGGAGAAGAAATATTGTCACCCCAAATGTTTGTAGGAGTTTTAAAAAGGCTACTTGATGTAGCATTGGCACAACAAAATATTTAAGAAATGTAAAATAACAACATTTATGGATCTACGTTACTGATTAATTTTGAAACAATAACTGTACTTTTCGATTGTTTTTTCTCTTTGGCGCTGCATTTAAATCACAAGCTTAACGGTCCCGCGCTATTAAGCAAAAAAAAAAAAATAAAATAAAAAATTTAAAAATTAAAAAAAAAATAAAAAAAAATAAAAAAAAAAATAAAAAAAAAATAATAAAAAAAAAAAAAATAAAAAACAATAAACCCGAAATCCTTTCCTAAAACTCCATAAAAATAAAAAAAAAATTTAATATAAATATTATCTCCTTATTTACTACACAAAAAAACAAAAACAACAAAAAAGGGCAACACATCAAAACCCAATAATAATAAATCACAGATAAAGGCTACTGATAGCTGTTATCAAGATTTATAAGGCATAGTTTATTACGTAAATATTAACGCAGCATTCCATGAATGTTGTTATTTTACATTTCAATAAATATTTTGTTGAGCCAACTATATCAAGCCTTTTAAGACCCTATAAACATTTGGGGTGGCAATCTATTTCTTCTCCCATAAATTTAAATCTTAATTTTCGCATATAACAGGCTGTAACTTTGCCTGCGCTCCTGCCAAAATTGCCATAAATAATTAGTGCAAATGTTGAACTATATGATCCTATGACGCCACTTAATGTCCGGCAAATAGAATGGCTCGTAGCAAATAGTTTATGTTGATAAAATTGTTATAAATCGAGTAAAATATAACTTTGAAGGTCAGTTTCGACACCATTGGCAATACTTATATGGTGTGTTTGATTTGTTATCAGTTGCATTGATATGTGTACTATCCTACACTCCTGCCCAAAATTATACGACACCATTAAAATTTTAGTTTCGACCCTCGTAGGAAAATGGGACAGCATAATACAACGAAATCAATTGTGCAGAAAGTAAGCTTAATGAATTCTGCGGTAAAAAAGCAAAAAAGTTAGATTTTAGTCATGTCTGCAAGTGTATCAAAATTATACGACATAATTCAAATATTGGCTGGAGATAAAGATTTGGTTTCAACGAAATTTTTTTATAAATCTGCTAACAATTTAATGAATTTGTAATAAAATGCCGCGTGGGGCGTTTGTTATCCAACGAGGAAAAAGGGAAGGATAAGAACCTACAACGATGTTGGCTTCAATGTAAGCGAAATGTCGCGGAAAATCGGTCGAACACGATGCGTTATCACCAAATTTTCGAACAATCCGGATGAATATGGTGTGAAGCATAGCTCTGGAAGAAAACCCAAGCTGTTTGACCGCAAAGTCGAATAGTACTTAATGCTAGCAATTCGATAGCTTTGTGCTGCAATCATCGGAGTGCATTGTCAGAGGAGTCTTAAAAAAGGTTCCGTTCTTAAGGACGCACCACAAAACAGCACGACTTCAATTTGTGGAAATAAAACTTGGAGAGAAACTGGGCCTCGTTATAAAATTTTAGCTTTATTTTGTTTAAACAGCTTTGTTCAATATTTATCATTTAGATAATATATTTTGATGACAAAAATTTTGTCCTGACGGCCCAATTGGGTATCGGCACTTTTGGATAGATTTGCGTAAGGATCCACTTATGTTTTCCAAATGCAATTACGGAGGCGAATCCGCAATGGTTTGGGAAGCCCTTCATGCGTCTGGAACGCTTGATCCGTGCTTCACAAGCTCTAGGATGAACAGTGGAGAATACAAAAGTATTGGAGGATCGTCTTCTGCCATTTTTGAAAAAATATGGAAAGAGATCTTGTTTTTATGCAATATAATGCATCTATTCACAAGAGCAGAGACCCAGCGCTTTATAAGTGATCACCGTATATATGTTTTGTATTGGCCAGCACGCTCCCCTGACCTAAACCCAATTGAGAACATTGTAGGTATCTTAGCCAGGCGTGTTTACGCCAATAACAACAAATTTGAGAATGTCGAAAGCCTTCAAGGCGAAATTTTGGTCCAATGCTCTCTTTTGGAACAAGAATGTACTTACAAATTTAGTAAATTCAAGGCTTAAGAGACTTTTCGAGGTAGCAAAGGCGTAATGCGGCTCTATAAATTATTAAATGTTGTTTATATACCGTTCTAAGAATAAACTATTAACTAAATCCAACAAATTGACATGTGTCGTATAATTTTGATGCAATTGCTGACATGACAAAAATCGAACTTTTTGCTTTTTTAACCGCTACTTGAAAACGTGAGATGCAATCAGAGATAAGAATATCAGATTTTAAGCGAATTCATTAAGCTTTCTTTTTCTGCATACACTAGTGGGCATAATTATTTTGACCAAAAATAATTTATAAATAAACCATTATATCTTTTAAACAAAAATTCCAAAATTTTGAAATTTATATCGGTAAGGTATAAGTAAGCTTTCAATAACACATAAGTAGTACTCAATCGGCTGCTTAGGTTAGAAATATAAATCAAAATGTGCAAATGGGGGTTGGCATAAGTATTTTGACAAGATTTCAAAAAATGGTTTATTCTCAACTGGACCTCAAATGCTAAAACAACGATTGGTTCTAGACAAGTTTTTTCTTGCTGTACCGAATCTGGCTTTAGCCCATTTTCCCTGGATTCTATATCCTAGAAACGAGCAATTTTTAAAAATTTGATTTGCCAAGTTATAGTTTTATCTGTAAATTGTAGTTCATACTTTCTTCATTTTATAAGATATAAGTTTGTGATCGATCTGCGAAGAATGGCCAATGGCCGAAAATTTCTTTTTGTGCTTTTATGAGCTAAACTGGCGCCAGTTAGTTTTTTGAGCTAGAACGCACCCAAATATACGTTATTGCTTTAAAAGCGCCAGTATTTTTGTATTTTTTAAATCAAATCCAAGCTGCTAAAAAATCGCCATTTTTTACCCAACTCCATCGATACCTGGCCGTCTGTGGCCCAGTGGTTAGTGTGCTGGACTGCTGGTCGGGAGGTCATTGTGTTCGATCCCGCCTCTGAACATCTAATAATAAAAGATTTTTTCTTTCTTTAGAAACTAGCTTTTACATACGGTCACCTTCACCAGCTTAGTGGCGCCAGCTGTGAAGTAACTAGCCCATGAAAAAGCAATTTTTCTCAAACTTTGCCGTTCGGATCCGGCGTTAAACTGTAGGACCCTTTCTCTTGTGGAAAAATTTAAAGCACACACGCCAAGAAGATTGTGAGAAGCTTGGCTTGGCCCCGTTGAGGAGCTGTATAGCCAGTTTTACCTTTAAGCTAGGTACCGAGACACTCGAAATTTTTGCGGAGCGGAAATTGTTTGATAATTTCCTGAGCCGCTCAGACAACGTAGTGTGACCAAGCAACAGCAAAAAATTCAGCTGTTGTTTATTTAAGAAATTGGCGTGCTAATTCAAATAAAATTCAAAGAGTTTATAGAATTGTTAAAGGAAAGTCACTGGGAGAAATTCAAAGGTCATAAGCAATGCCATGGTAAATTTCATGGATGCATTTTGTGTGTGGCTGGAGGTATAAGCAGTGTCCTTTATTATTGTATTGCATTGGCCTTCGTGAGCAGAACTTGTCCCCTAGGATATGTATTTGCTATTGCGAATACCTAAAGGTAGCAACAGGGGCAGCTGGAGCAACGGAAACTACCATAAAGCCGGAGGAAACACTCTATAATGTGCTATGGAGACTGCAAAGGCTCAGGTCTGTTTGGCGTGGGCTGTAGAGGCTACGGAGGTTTGGACTCAGGTGGTGTGCACACATTGGGCGAATAGCATACCAACCATCAACGGGGGAGCATACCGAAAAAGATTCTCAGTCACAAGTGATGCAGCGGGCGGAGCTGCCCGTATCAAAATGATTTTATTGGCCAGATTCTATAAAAATGGTTGCGACTTGCCCACTTTGATCATCTCCACATGTTTGTCCAACTCGCAACTCCAAATAATTGTAGCATTATTTTTTTGTCTTCTTTGCTTAAACTTTTTCATTGCGTGCTCAATTTTCGTAGGTACCTCTGACAATTATCAAACAAGTTTCATAATTTCATGACCCCCTTCGACAATTTATCAGCTGTTTTTCAAGAAAACGAGTTGGCAGGTCCATGTTTATTGTTGAAGCGAATTTCGAGTGTCTCGGTACTCGCTCAGGAAATGCGCTCTGACAATTTTCACGAGCGGATTTCCTTAGCTATGTAATTAGATGGGCTCAGCATTTAATTTAATTTAATTTTATTTCGGTATTATCCCAACGCTACAGATACATAGGTACTATAAATTGGCGCATCACAAAAACATAGAGATCACAAAAGATGATGAAATACAAAATACATAAAAAAAATATTTAAAAAATAAAAATACATTAAATTTAATCCTAACAACCCTAATAAAATACTAAACTTTTCTAAAACTTTCATTTAATCTATGTTTGTCTTTTGAGATGATTAGTTAACTGAGATTTAAAATGCATTGCGTTCCCAATAGTCTTAATGTTATATGGCAGGTTATTCCAATAGCGGGCAGATTGAATGAAAAAATGTTTTTCGGAGCTGGCCAATCTTACGCGCTGACTAACTATGTTTTTCGTTCGAGTTGAAACAGCAAGTTGTATATTTTGAAATAAATAGTGAGGCTCTTTTGTCGTTAGAATCTTATGGAATAATAATAATGTGCGAAGTCTGATCCACGACTCTAAGTCAAGGCCAAGAATTTGTTTTGCGAATTGCGAGATATGGTCTCTACTACCAAGATTGAATACATATCTTACGATGGAGTTAAATGCCACCTTAAGCCTTTGCATACTGGTTGCGTCACTACTACCAAATATTTCCACACCGTAGAATAGAGTCGGGATGAGACATGTTCTAGCAACCAAAAGCCTGAGATGAGGAGGAATGAGTTTTTGAGTAAGCGACAACTGCCTAACCAACCCGAATGTTTTCCCGGACACTTTCGTAATATGGTCGCCCCACGTTAGAGTATTATTAAATTGGATTCCCAGGTTAGTGGTATCCTTAGCATATTCCAGCGGAACATTGTTTATTGTCAGCTTAGGCAGATCACTGACATTAAGAGCCTTCTTGTAGATTACTACACATTTCGACTTTTTGGGATTTAACCCCAAACCATTCGCTTTAGCCCACTCGCTAATTTCCACGAGATCCCTATTACAAATTCTTACACACTCATTCAATTCACGCAACGGTCGACTTACATAAAGTTGTACGTCATCAGCATACAAATGGACATTACAGCCTTTCAGACAATCAGGAAGGTCGTTGATATACACAGAGAAGAGTAAAGGCCCAAGGACAGAACCTTGAGGGACACCACGAGTTAGACTTAAGAAACCTGACATACAAGACCCCGATACCACTGCTTGGTTTCTATCACACAAATAGGACTTTATAAGACGCGTTGCAGTTGAGGAAAAATTGTACAGATTTTTAAGCTTGGTACTTAAGATATTGTGGTCAACTGTATCAAATGCCTTGCTGAAATCTAGCAAGGCTAATAATGTAACATTGTTAATGTCCGTCTTCTTACGTATATCTTCTACAATCTTTAAAATAGCTGTCGTGCAGCTTCTGAATTTTTGATAACCAGATTGTAGTTGGCTTAACAAAGAATTGGATGAGAGAAATGTCTGAATCTGTTTGGCCATTAGTTGTTCAAATACTTTTGCCAAGAAAGGGAGAATGGAGATTGGTCTGAACTCGCTTTTATCTTTTGGTATGGGTATAATTTTAGCAAATTTCCAACAGTCAGGAAATACAGAGGTTGTGAATATCGTATTAAATATATAGGTGATATGATTAAGAAGCATAGGAAGTAATATTTTCAAGAATTTGGGATTAACTTTGTCTAAGCCTTCCGCATTTGATTTCACTTTTAGGACACATTCCAGAACGTCACATGAATTTACACACTCGAAACTAAAACTACTATCACATAAGGGTAAAGCATTCAGGTACAAGTTTTGGGTCGCTGCAGGTACGTTCAAATTTGCAAATTTTGTATTGAGTTCCTCTACATCCAAGTCTGATTTTGATTGAGGCTTTGTCTTCCCTACACCTAAGTTTTTTAATTCTTTCCATGTCTGATTTGGAGTTCTTGCGTTACTAAATTTAGTCTTTATATAGTCAGATTTGGCAGAGGATATCGCTTTTGTGACTTTTACTCGTAAAGACTTAAACTCTCGAAGTAGATTGTCCGTTTTGTAGCGTTTCCATCTTTTATACGCAGTGTCTCGCAACTTGATTTGATTCTTGATCTCAGGGCTGAACCACTTATTTTGTGTTGGCTTAATAATTTTAGTTTTGAGTGGAACGCATTTATCGAACAGAAGCTCAATGTTTGTATTTAGTATATCCATTTGTTCATTAGCGGTTGTAAAGTTATATATATTTGTCCAGTCACAATTGTTAAATTCAACCAGTAAGTTTTCGTAGTCAATTGAATTAAAGTCTCTAAACCTAATTAAAATGTCAGCATAATCTAGTGGAAATTCATACGTCAAGTAAATCAAATCGTGTTTGGAAAAAGCCGGTACTGGGACCTGGTCGTATAATAGAATTTTGATCGGATCGCTTACAAAAAATACGTCTAGTAAAGTGCTACTTGAGTTTGTGAAGTGGGTAGGTTCTGAGTCATTGGCGATATATAATCCTATCGTTTTAAACTC